>OY856410.1:1401581368-1401746368 GCA_963693085.1 Alisma plantago-aquatica | reverse complement strand
GTTCTCTAAAAAAGAAGGAGCAAGGAATAGGTAAAGACCAGATAATTTAACGTAACACCCTAACATAAATAATAATCAAGGGAAA
The DNA here is from genome assembly GCA_963693085.1 of Alisma plantago-aquatica. Classification (NCBI taxonomy): domain Eukaryota; kingdom Viridiplantae; phylum Streptophyta; class Magnoliopsida; order Alismatales; family Alismataceae; genus Alisma; species Alisma plantago-aquatica. Next base: position 1,401,746,283 of record OY856410.1, on the reverse strand, counting down.
AGAGAATTCACAAAGTAAAATAAAATGTTGACGTTAACTATAGGAATGTCAATCTCTTTCCGCATTATGACATCATTTATCTTCATCCGCTTACTAATGGCATCACGGATATTATAAACAAAACAACAACAGATGGCAAAATGATCACATAGCAACAAAATGGGACAAAAAGAAGTTTGTGAAATTCACATAGTTATTCAGAAAACCTTTTCTCCTTATCACCAAATATCACACCCATTGACAGAAAATAGAGTGTGTCTATGTGTTACACCCACATCCCACACTAACCACTAATCTTGAGATTGGGGTATAAGTTTAGGATTAAACATAATACAAAGAACACCATTGAACTTTTTTTCTTCAAAATAATTATTTTCTCACAATCAATCACATAAACTAACTATACAAGGGGATATAAAACATGATTACTCTAATCTAATTTCAACAATAAAGATACATATCTAAACATATATTTTTTCTCACACTTCGATGTACATATGACATGATAATTGAATACATTCTCTATTGTTAAGGAAACATAGTTACACATCATCATTTACAAATCTTTCACTTATATACAAGGACCCAAGGTGACAGGGACCAACTTAACTAATCTGAAACTTAGATATTGTGGAAGATCTACTCTAGTATTGACATTCATTAAATACACATGGTTTCAATAAAAATTGTGAGTAGAGGAGTGAGGCTACTCACTCTGTGAATGAGTACTTCAAAGAAACAGTTTAAAAAACTCTAATAATCAAAAGATATATTACTGAGCAATTGAATTTAAATTAAAACTATAATGATATACACATGAACTAATCATTTGTAGACATATATATGGTGGGCTAGATGACTACAAAGAGTAAATCAATCATTAAACATTCTTAAGCAATCAAAAAGGAAACTAGCAATTTAGAAACATACAAATAGAAAGTTACTCTAGGAAACTCTAAGGAATAGATCAATAACTACACACACATGTTTAATATCTCATTCATCTTATTATTCCTTGAACCCACATGAAATGTACCAGACATGTGAAATCATCCTAGCAAGCTACAACCTCACTATACAAGACATAGAAACATGTTTGGGTTTCTAAGTCTATAATCTTGAGTAACACGCCATTTGTTGTGGGCCTTTCCACATCTAGCTCACGATGGCTAATGGGAGCAACCAAATATCTATACTCCTCCTCTAAACCTAGGTACTCATGCAAAGAGTCAAAGAACTCTGGCTTGTTGTGCATCAGTGAACCTATCAAAGATGTCCACTAATCAACACAACTCTACATTAGTGGTCCCACAAGGGCCAATTGACAAACTAGAAACAAAGGTATAATTGGCAACCCTAATTGATGTTTGATGCCTTCAAATATTAAGGAGTCTACCCTCATACCCTAGACCCCCCGCACCCAACTTGAATGCTCCAACTTATCTCAATCTGGGCAGAATAACTCCAATCAGAAAGCTTGCTTCCTCCCCACAATGCATGCCTTCTATGAATAATTACAAAGTTTAATTAGAGCATCTAAATGTATAATTCACTCTTTAGATTCATGATTTAATCACCAAATCAACATTTCTTAGGTTAATCTTATAAATGGTTCTTTTCATAAATTATCAGTAGTTTGTACTGCAAACTAAGAAACTGAACAACACCATTTCTCTTATTGAAGAACATTGAATTGAAAATACTTGATTCACTGAATACCCTATCCTTAGGGGTTCATTTACCTCATTCACATTTCATATGACTCATACAAGTATTTGATGCATCATAAACTTTCACATATAAATACTTCTTTCAATAGTTCACATACAAATAAACATATATTGAAACCTTGGAATGAACTAAACTAAGGTTCTCACACCATTCATTGAAATATAATGCATCAAGAGTAACCTTGAATGAATAAATTAAACCATTAAAATGAATCACTTCTATTGTATTTCATGATGTCTATTCACAAACTTACAAAATTCCACTCATATAGGGTTTCACCCTCTTAACTAGGATATCAAGCAAACACTTATAATACCAAATGAACTCCAAGATAATATCTTACATATATGTACTAAAAATTCATATAAAACAATCAATTATAAATCAGTAGATTCAAATAGGCAAAGTTCTTCATTCATATATACAACACTTTTAGTCATAAACAAAAATCTTAAATTTTGATATATTCTTCTAACTTCTGCACTAACTTTAAGAATTGTATTCTAGATGATTTTGTATCCATTTGTAATATGTTTTTTTCATCTGAAACTCATCACATCAGGAATTAATCCATTGCTAGATCATTTTGTAAAATCTATTTAAAGGCAGATTTAGGATTTTTAGTCGCATAATAAGTAATTGAAGATTAATGTGGATTTGATCAAATTTCATACAATCTACTATATAAAGGAAGTACCCACTAACATAAGGTGTGAAAACACCTTAAAAACATAACCCAATATCTACAATTCTAGAATCCATATCAAACTCCTAACAATTCATCACTTTCTTCTTCCTTCCAACTTGGAAACCCTAGAAATGGAGAATTATGGAGAAAGAGTGAGAAAAGAGGGAGATTTGATATCATTTTGAATCAAATCAAAGGAGGGACAAAATATTTACATGTCAAAGAAGAATCACCAAGAAAAGTTATCTAGTGATGAAAACTTGATTTTATAAACTTTATGAATAGAAAACCATAGATCGCCATCTTCATTACTTTCTCCATCCAAACCCTATCCCTCCCTCTTTCTCTAGGATTTCATTTATCTAGAATGAATCATGAAATATTAGATTTCCTAGTGTGTTAGGTTGATTATATAGAGCAGTTAAGATGCTTGGGTCAATTGCAAATTGACCCTCCCTTACACTTTCTTTTATTTTAACAAAATTTTCTGTCATAAAAATGTAAATATAAACCATTTACAAAATATGTTATAGATCCTCCAAAAAAAATGAAAAATTACAATCTTTTCTAACACAAAGTTTCAGAGCTCCACTTAAAACATCAACTCATTCTGAGCTACCAATTAATAAATAAAGATCAAGCATTACACTGATGTATTGTAGTCAGAATGCCTGGATGGGTGAGTTTTTCCTGAGGAAACTCGGCTGGCCAATAGGTCCATCACACATCCAAAAATTATGATATTGTTCAAGATCACTTAAATTTGAGTTATACAAACTATACATAGATTTTAAATAAATCAAAGTTATATAGAAAATATGAAAACTCATTTACTACACTTCTATACTGATCAAATTCCATATTCATATGCTATCAAACCCTAAAATTTTTCCCATCAGGTTTTACACTTCTTAAACCCTAATTCTTAAGATTAGAATCATTCTACAGTTTTGTATTAAGTTTACAACATTGTAATGGTTCTACCATAATTAATTAGGTTTAAGTAGTGATCAATCTCATTACACATGTATCATCTAAGAAAACCCTAACTTGGTAACTAAGTTCAGACATAGTCATAGAAATTCCCCCCCGCCCCAACAAAAAAAAAGGTTTTGTCCCCAAAATATAAATATACAGGAAAAGTACATTCAAGGTTTTTTTTAACTTCTAAAATCTTACATGTCACTATGTTCTTGTATTTCATATTTGAAGAGTGTCTTCAATATTGAGTCCTTTATTTGTCTTCCAACCACAACAAATTTAAAACAAGGCCTCTTAATGACAACAAAAGAATTTTTGATGTCACAATCAATTACTAGGAAAGAGAAATAAAAACCAACTATTTTCAATCTTTTCATACTCTCTTGAGGAGTTACTTCAGCAATGATAGTCTGATCCAATTATCTCAATTCATATGGTTAAATCTATACTATTGTTTTGTATCACACTAGAGTTACTAAAGAAAGTTCACCTTGTTGAAGTTTACTATTGTGCTACTCCAAATGAAAAATATTCACAAGCTGCAATAATAGATTTAATAGCAATTGCTCTATATTGAGATGGATTACTAGTATGAATGAGTAAAATGATGACACTCTTTTCACTTTCATATATGTGGCTTGCACATGTAAACTGAAATCATATATGAAATAAAATTTCATCCCTTATGCCTTCAAAAGAAGACACCAAGATGGTTAGACACTCGAGTTGTTAGTGAGAGGTCCCAGGATCGAGCCTAGGCCACGGGATGAATAGAATGGCCAATTTTTAAAAAAAAGCCTTCAACAAACTATAGTTCTTTAAAACAAATTCATCTATTACTAAAAGCCATTTGTTTTCTCTAATTTTTATCTTATTCATTAATACTTACTTCATCTTACATATCATTCTCATTGTGATCATATAGATTAAACATCTTAAAACATTAAAATATTCCAGGTAGGAATGGATTATTCATCATTCTTGCAATCACTGCACAAATTTATTTCAGATCACACTTTGCTCATGTTACACTTCTCCTTTTGTTTATTTCAGTCGGCTAAAATCTTGTTGTTGTATTAAAACCAAAAACTTGGAGCTTGTGTACAAAGAACAAACCCCTAAAAAATAACCTATATATGATATCATAACCACACAGGGAAGCATCATACCAACTAACCCCAGAAGCAAGGACCAATAAGGACCAAAAATTCCTCCAAGGGACAGATACAAAACGACCACCCTCAAGCTATAAATACAGCAGAAAGAAAGCATTAACAATAAGACCACCTAGAAATGTGCCTTCTTAGATGCTAATCTAAAGCTAGTCAGATCATCATCTCAGCAGCTGTCCTAAAGAAGAATGCCATGTCTTCACAGGTCCAAACTCAAACAAATATCAACAGAAGAACCGGTTCCACTAACAAAGATGAATCCAGTCACAAGATAACTGAAGGCCCTGGTAATGGTTGACAGATAGATGCAAGAAAAAAGAAATCAACATCTAGCCTTTTGGAAGATACTGGCCAGCTGCTCCACCTATAACTAGATGACAGTAACTACACTGAGAAATTGTAGCAGAGGGGAACATCAACGAGCACCATCCTCAAGGAATGAAGGTGAACCTGTCTGTTGGTATGTATGCCCTGAGAGCCAATCATGTGATAATTGGTGGGATACATTAAGATTGATTTGATAAACATAAAAGGCGAGCTTCCAATTCTTTCTAGTTCAGTCATATGAGATAGTGATAGAACAGATTGAATGTCTAGAGAATGACAGTACTCAATGACGTATGCCTTCAGGTTCATGACCTGAACGATGAGATCATACGGATGCTAAGATTTTGTACATTCTTGTTATGTCTCTAGTCGGATGTCATTGTGGAAGGTAGATAGACAGCAATGACACACAAGACTAGATTGTGGTGTTGGTTGATGACAGAATCTCATTAGTCATGATATAGAGATATCAAACCAAACACATAGGTACTTGTTAGAGAACAAGGTACCGGACAGACCCACCGTGAGTTTGACACATGGAACCATGAGATGGTAGTCACAGTCAGTACTCACAGTGATGGTGGTGAGTGTGATTCTTAGACCTGAAATCACTGCACTCAACACATGTCGTTGGGCACACTTTGACATCATCAAACGCAGTCCTGAAACATGGGTTGTTATAAAGGTGGTGATTGGGTGGCTTTGACACATGGGGCTTTTGAGGGGTGAGTGATAGATATGGGATTTGTCCCTCCTGAGGGAGTTTGATATCCATGGCCACTTGATGAGTAGGATTGAGAAAGGCATGCACGCATGTGTGAATCAGTATATGATACTGATGTCATACATATCTCTTCCAGTCTACTCTGAGATCAAGGAAGTGAATGAACGTTGATAGGATGACTGTTCCATGCCTCGAGTTCATTCGGGATATCAGTGACAAAGGAATTATACATTCGCTGTAACACCATTCATGGATTGTAGGATGAAAGTTGTTCTCCAACTTTCTACTTTCACTTGGGTAGCACTGATGTGTGATGAGGCACCGCTCTTTGCTTGTGAAGTCATAAGTGTTATGGACTTTCACTGCCAACGTGAAATGGACCTGCAGGGTCACACACATAGGATTTAACCTGGAAGAGGAGTTTTGTCCACAAAGCAATGTTTAGATTGATTACTAAAGGAGTTTAGTAGTTCAATTAAACACTCAATCAGTCGATAGCTCAATATCGTACGGTTCAAGGTGTTGGACGCATTGATTGGAATATCGGATTGATTGAAATCACATTTGACTGATTTTGCCCAACCTGTGCTCCCAACCGATCGGCTCATGTGATGAACCGGTCGGCTGAGGTTGCTGAACCGGTCGGCTGGAGTGTCCAGGCCGATCGGCTCATGCCCAGGTTGAGACGACCGGTTCAAGAGTTGAACCGATCGGCTCAACTGGTGCAACCGACCAGTTGGGAAAGTCATGTCGGCAAGAATTTTCCTTTCGTTTCAAATTGCCCAATTCGATTGGGAATAATATTGGTATTCGATACCAATTGGGAAAGAAACAAGGAAAGTCTTTTTGAGCCGGATTAGGACCATGAACCGATCGGTTCAAGACACCAACCGATCGGTTCGAGTGCCCCAAACGATCGGCTCAGGTCCAACCGATCGGCTCAATGGCCGAACCGATCGGTTCAGTTGTGAACCGATCATTTCAAGTTGCGAACCAGTTGCTTTTTGTGGAAAATTCTCGAACCCTTCTACTCCTGCTTTAGTCCCGCATTGCCCGTGATGGAGAACCCTGTCCCATGACTCTCCTATATATATAGGGGTATTGGGGGCTTCTCAAAGTACAGCTCAGTGCAACCAGTTGCTCTGCAAGTTGTCGATCTCTCTGGTTTTGGTAACCGTGAGAGAGCCCGAGCAAGTGCTTCCCGCAAAAGGGAGGTACAGCAAGGGAAGGACAACTGCAGTTGCAATAGGAGGCAGGAGAGCGTGTTGGCGACTAGTACGTCAACAGGAGGGTGCGACTCCTTCCACTTCCTTGTGGGACAAGGAGAGTGGAGTTCCAGGTGGTCCGTGTGGACTACTACAGAGGCGGGAGGACACTGCCGCTTAGGAGGACAACTGTCATCCGACAGTCCGGTTCGAGTAGGAGTTGTCAGTCCCGGTGCGACCAGGAGCTGCACAGACACCGTCGAAGTCCGGAGTTGAAGACCGCGCATTGCGCAAGGTATTGTCGCCGAGCAAGCCTCGGGACAAGGTATGATTCCACAAACCATCCTTTCCTATTATATAGACGTTGACGCGTTTCCTCGGTATGGGTTGGGGGAGAAATTTTTGTTTCCGCTGCCTTCTCTGTCTCCCCTAAAACCCTACAGTGGTATCAGAGCCACGTCAACTGCTCTATGTTTTAGGAATATCGATATGATCGATTTTGGTTTGTCGCCTTTATTTATTGCATGCGATGCGAATAATATCGGCTTTATGCATGTCCAATCCTAAATCCACAAATCCCTAATTACATATATGATATGTATTATTAATGCACTCGATACACATCGCCCTTAAGCGAGTTTTGTGGTGGATGTGTGTAGCGTGATTATGGCCTATAAACCCCTATCTGTGTGTGGTTGTTTGTGGTTGCTTGCATCTCGGTCTGCGCACTGATCTTCCCTCTCTTTTTCCTGATGTAACTCGAAATAATTCGAGATTCTTTCCTACCTTTGCTCCCCCCGAATGTAACTCGGGGTTTCCCTTTTAAAGAAATGTAATAAATAGGATAGATTTTATTTCATGTTATGTCAAAGACCGGCGGACATCAAGACGACTGCTCAGACGATCGGTTCAAGGAGTGAACCGATCGGTTGACCTTCCAGACGGTCGGTTCAAGGAGTGAACCGATCGGTTGATGACCGGTTCGAGGAGCGAGACGAGCGGGTGGCGGACATGATGAGATGCACGATGACCAGGCAAACCGATCGGTTGGAGGAGCCAACCGATCGGCTGGTGGCACCCAGACGACCGACTGGAGAGTACAGATCATTCATGTGATGAGTTGATCAACTCGGAAGGCAAGGCACAGAGTTCATCTTGTACAGGTTGCATGTGATGTAGACCTAGATGACCGTGATTCCTCTTGGCTTGAGGAATCACATTAGGATGGCCATAATCATCGCTTTTTATCGTTTTGTGCATGTTTTCTGTGGGATATAGCATGTATATGATACATACTATGTATTGTGGTGATTGGATATGTATATGTATATAAAACCAAATCCCTCATTAAAATATTAAGTTTTAGATGCCTTCCAAATGTGACACACGTGAAAAGCTTGTTCGACCAAGTGTGGGCACGCCCTAGCGTGGTGCACCGTCTACCTCGTGGAAGCGTGAAGGATGAATGTGTGGGTCTGCCCTAGCAGGGTGCATGTTCATCGTGTTTGCTTTGGGTCGGACTTAACAAGGTGATCTAGATGGGATCTAGTACCTTGAGGCATGGAGATGATCATTGCAAAGAGTTGTATATGACATCTTATCAAGAGTTGCATATGATGCAATTGGCAAAAGTTGCCTACCTGAGAGATCTATGTTGTGGGTGACAGCCCTAGCTGGTCCATGGCTTAGAGGATTTCAGGATCTTGCCCACTAGAAGGTTGTACGCTGCAATCTTCTGAATTGATGGTGAGGGCTATCAATTTGAAGTAAAATAGTGGGAGCGATAATTAATTAAAGGCCTAATTATATCGTCAAACTTTCAAATCAATCAAATAAGTCAAAAATGAGTTTTGGACTAAAATTGCATATTTTCCTTTTTGTAGTTCAAATGGCAACAAACAACAACAACTTTTCTTTGCGATCGGTCATTGACAAGGACAAGCTAAATGGGACAAACTTCCATGACTGGTATCGGACATTGAGAATTGTTCTCACTCAAGAGCGTAAGCTCTATGTCCTGGATACTCCAATTCCAGAGGAACCCACTCCTAATGCACCAAGGACAGAAAGGGATGCTTACAAGAAGCATTCTGATGATGCCATTGATGCAAAGTGCTTGATGCTATGTTCAATGAACCATGAGTTGCAGAGGCAACATGAGAACATGGGTGTCATAGAGATGATTCTGCATCTCAGGAACATGTATGAAGATCAGGCACGACAAGAGAGGTACAATGTTTCTAGGGCACTGTTCAAGTGCGTCATGACAGAAGGAGATCCAGTTGGTCCTCACACACTCAAGATGATTGGGTATGTGGAGAACCTGCAAAGACTGGGATTTCCACTGAGCCAAGAGTTGGCTACTGACGTGATACTGCAATCGTTGCCAGAATCTTACAGTCAGTTTGTGATGAACTACAACATGAACAACTTTGATAGGCCACTGTCAGAGTTGTTGGGCATGTTGAGGACAGCCGAGTTACAGATGAAGAAGGACAAGCCTAAGTCCGTGATGGTGATCACGAGCAAGAAAGGCAAGTCCAAGCGCAAGGGCAAGGGCAAAGCTAAGAAAGGTTCTGAAGCTAGCCAAGAGTCCAAGCCATCTTCAGCTCTCAAGGCCAAGGGAGGCGTGACCAAGAAAGGAAATTGCCACCATTGTCAAAAGCCAGGACATTGGAAAAGGAATTGTCCTCTCTACCTGGAAGAACAAAAGAAGAAGGAGGCGACTGAAGCCTCTACTTGAAGGTGTCATGTAAATAAACTTGTAACACTTTTTGAGATATATGATATCAAGATGTAAAGTGTAAAGCATTCTTACTTGGGGCAAGTGTTGCCTTTATAGATAGGAATACTTTAGTTTATTTTCAGCCAATAAGGCATGTAATACAGTTATGAACTGTTATTTCATACTTGCCAATAGATAGAAACACTTTATTTTTGCATATTGTATGACAATGATGGCAATTAATAAAGAGATGTTTCAATTTATAAAGATGTGATCTTTGTGGCAATGCCTTATTTATCTTGTGATATTTTATATGCATAAGATAAGACGATACCTAAAAGTTATAGATAACTCAAACAATTTAATTAGCATTAATCATGAGAAATTCATTTCTAGTTTCCATGTGATGGATAAATCTAGACTCTTTTGGTTATAGAACCAGTAAGAGACATGAATATCTTAGACATGATTAATCAATCTTCACTAATGTAGTGGGAGAGTGATTATCCTATTAGGTATAATACATGTGATGTATTTACATACCTATTGGAATAAATGCTAATACTTCAAATGGTGTTTAGAGAAATACCAATATGAATATCTTGAAGTGTTCAAGATTATCATAAATGAAGTACAAATTTGATAAAGTATTAATTCTTGATGAGATCAATGAATGAAATACTTGGACCAAATGTTTGAGATCCTTATGAGTGATTATGATAGTGTATCATAGTGAACTCACGATTAAGGCATGGTGATGTCTAAATCAAGAAGGAATCATACTCTAAGGAGTTAGAGAATGATTATCAAATAACTGAATTCTTCTTAATAAAAGAATACCCCACACTAATAAAAGAAATTAAGAATCACAAGGGTTGTGAGTTCTTATATCTTTAACAGATACACCTCAATTATCTATGTGATGAGTTGTTCATGTGATGAGTCAACTATCAAGATGAATATGAGGAACCGAATCTTGAAGTTATGGTTTAAAACCATTACATCCTAAATGACTTCCATGTGAACCATAAGGTATGACCTTGATGGTAGCACTCATTGGATCATATCCATAAGTGCAAATAAGTCTTAAGTGTTAAGACACATGGATAACATTTGACAAGGATGATGCTTGTTGATTGCAAATTAATGACTAAGACATTTGGCATATGGATACTAAAACCGCATTCCTATGAGGAATAAAAACAGGATGTGTACGTGACACAGCCTATAAGGTTTATGAATCCACTAATGCAAATGAAGTCTATAAGTTACAATGGACTAATCAATGTGATTGATTGAGTACAAGCAACTCAAAATTGGATCTTTACTTTGATGATATAGTCAAAGGGTTTGACTGATATGTCAAAGATAAAGAAGGGATCTGTGATTTAGTGGGAGCGTATTCACATTCCACATATTGATGTGAAATGGAAATGTTCTAGATTGGAAATCCGATTGTGGAAATTATCTTTAAGGAAGATAGAGATGTTTCCTATGTGATAGGAATAGAGATCTATAGAGATAGTTCTCGAAAATCTCTTGACCTGAAAAGAGAGAGCATACATTGGCAATCTGTACTGAAGTATTCAGTATGCACAGATTCAGTGGGAGAAAACTTGTCCATATTACATGGAGTTAGTATCCCAAGGCCAAGTGTCCAATTCTTATGAAGAATGGGAACACTAAGAATAGATATGGATCTATCATATATGTAATCATCCCATTATCTTGCATGTATGACATGGCAAGAATAAAATGCATTCATCATCTTGTATGTAGGACATGGCAATATGATGTGCTCATCCTGATAACTCGTATGTGGGACATGATGAGTGGATGTCTGTCTGCTTCCAGTAACTGGAATACCATGAGAACTTGATGAGTGCTTGTGAAGTACTAGTTCTATGGAGATAAGGAAGAGTTCGATGTAAAGAGTTACATTGATACGAACTTCCGAAAGGACAGAAAATTAATCGCAATATATATACATAAGATGTATAAAAGTGAAAGTTTGTTGATAATTGGAAATGTTCCAATAAAGCCATTTGAAAAGGGGAAATGCTGAGTATCTATGTGTTAGTAAACAACAGTAGATACTATATGGATCTGAAAGTTCATAGGATGAACTTATATTCCACTCATTGATGATAAGTCTGGAATCCTTGATCATGCAATGTGGCTAAAGGTTAGCAATGGAATGCTAGATCGCATATTACGGCAACTCCATCTCATACGTGTGACGTACAGTGAAGAGATGCGAGACATGCAATTTGTACAGACTTTGGCAAGGTGTTGTCATTACTCACTATGTTGGCACTACAGCACAGTAACATGTGGGACATGTTTGAATATCACTATGAATATGATTCATGGGTGATTGGCTCGCAGTGCAAGTGGGAGTCTGTTGGTATGTATGCCCTGAGAGCCAATCATGTGATAATTGGTGGGATACATTAAGATTGATTTGATAAAAATAAAAGGCGAGCTTCCAATTCTTTCTGGTTCAGTCATATGAGATAGTGATAGAACAAATTGAATGTCTAGAGAATGACCGTACTCAATGACGTATGCCTTCAGGTTCATGACTTGAACGATGAGATCATACGGATGCTAAGAGTTTGTACATTCTTGTTATGTCCCTAGTCAGATGTCATTGTGGAAGGTAGATAGACAGCAATGACACACAAGACTAGATTGTGGTGTTGGTTGATGACAGAATCTCATTAGTCATGATATAGAGATATCAAACCAAACACATAGGTACTTGTTAGAAAACAAGGTACCGGACAGACCCACCGTGAGTTTGACACATGGAACCATGAGATGGTAGTCACAGTCAGTACTCACAGTTATGTTGGTGAGTGTGATTCTTAGACCTGAAATCACTGCACTCAACACATGTCGTTGGGCACACTTTGACATCATCAAACGCAGTCCTGAAACATGGGTTGTTATAAAGGTGATGATTGGGTGGCTTTGACACATGGGGCTTTTGAGGGGTGAGTAATAGATATGAGATTTGTCCCTCCTGAGGGAGTTTGATATCCATGGCCACTTGATGAGTAGGATTGAGAAAGGCGTGCACGCATGTGTGAATCAGTATATGATACTGATGTCATACATATCTCTTCCAGTCTACTCTGAGATCAAGGAAGTGAATGAACGTTGACAGGATGACTGTTCCATGCCTCGAGTTCATTCGGGATATCAGTGACAAAGGAATTATACATTCGCTGTAACACCATTCACGGATTGTAGGATGAAAGTTGTTCTCCAACTTTCTACTTTCACTTGGGTAGCACTGATGTGTGACTAGGCACCGCTCTTTGCTTGTGAAGTCATAAGTGTTATGGACTTTCACTGCCAACGTGAAATGGACCTGCAGGGTCACACACATAGGATTTAACCTGGAAGAGGAGTTTTGTCCACAAAGCAATGTTTAGATTGATTACTAAAGGAGTTTAGTAGTTCAATTAAACACTCAATCAGTCGATAGCTCAATATCGTATGGTTCAAGGTGTTGGACGCATTGATTGGAATATCGGATTGATTGAAATCACATTTGACTGATTTTGCCCAACCTGTGCTCCCAACCGATCGGCTCATGTGATGAACCGGTCGGCTGAGGTTGCTGAACCGGTCGGCTAGAGTGTCCAGGCCGATCGGCTCATGCCCAGGTTGAGACGACCGGTTCAAGAGTTGAACCGATCGGCTCAACTGGTGCAACCGACCAGTTGGGAAAGTCATGTCGGCAAGAATTTTCCTTTCGTTTCAAATTTCCCAATTCGATTGGGAATAATATTGGTATTCGATACCAATTGGGAAAGAAACAAGGAAAGTCTTTTTGAGCCGGATTAGGACCATGAACCGATCGGTTCAAGGCACCAACCGATCGGTTGGAGTGCCCCAAACGATCGGCTCAGGTCCAACCGATCGGCTCAATGGCCGAACCGATCGGTTCAGTTGTGAACCGATCATTTCAAGTTGCGAACCAGTTGCTTTTTGTGGAAAATTCTCGAACCCTTATACTCCTGCTTTAGTCCCGCATTGCCCGGGATGGAGAACCCTGTCCCATGACTCTCCTATATATATAGGGGTATTGGGGGCTTCTCAAAGTACAGCTCAGTGCAACCAGTTGCTCTGCAAGTTGTCGATCTCTCTGGTTTTGGTAACCGTGAGAGAGCCCGAGCAAGTGCTTCCCGCAAAAGGGAGGTACATCAAGGGAAGGACAACTGCAGTTGCAACAGGAGGCAGGAGAGCGTGTTGGCGACTAGTACGTCAACAGGAGGGTGCGACTCCTTCCACTTCCTTGTGGGACAAGGAGAGTGGAGTTCTAGGTGGTCCGTGTGGACTACTACAGAGGCGGGAGGACACTGCCGCTTAGGAGGACAACTGTCATCCGACAGTCTGGTTCGAGTAGGAGTTGTCAGTCCCGGTGCGACCAGGAGCTGCACAGACACCGTCGAAGTCCGGAGTTGAAGACCGCGCATTGCGCGAGGTATTTTCGCCGAGCAAGCCTCGGGACAAGGTATGATTCCACAAACCATCCTTTCCTATTATATAGACGTTGACGTGTTTCCTCGGTATGGGTTGGGGGAGAAATTTTTGTTTCCGTTGCCTTCTCTGTCTCCCCTAAAACCCTACACTGTCCTCTTAGAACTATGCTACCAACCAGAAATAAAGCAACACTGAAAATCTCAGGCCGAGCAGGAAGGGATCAAGGTACCAGGAGGGTGTAGATAGAATCTTCGATCCATAGAATATCATCTATTCGAACTCTCCATGGCTTCTTGTTCTTCTTTCTTCGACCTTCCATCATGTGGCCGAGACCAGCACCAAAAAGAAACAAAGCTTCGAATACCCTGTGGGCATCCCCACACGCAGCAACAGGGGACAACATGGAATAACCCAACTACCTAGATGGAACACCCTCCACCTCCGAGTCCAACTAGGGGACTCGCAAGCGAATAAGGATACTAGAAAATGGATTGAGCCCCAGAAAGGGGCACCACCATCACCGCAAAGATGAGGCTGCATCTCCGAGCGGACCAAGGGGAACCCTGTCACCCAATTGAAGAGGCCAACATCGATGGAATCGCCGAAAAGGGATCAGAATCTCGAGGAACACTAGGGTCAAGACTACTCAGTGACAGAATCCACCCAACACCAGGACTCATCCCATCTAGTCGAAGCAGGTCAGTCGAAGATGAAGGGGCGGCGTAGCCCTGGGAGACCATCTCTCAACACAATAGATGGAAGAGCAGGTGTAGAGGCAAAGGCGAGGACCCCTATACCCTACGATGACAAAGCAGCTACACATTATCTTCAGGACTGGGATGGCACCGCTCCTCTCCATCTACCACCCCAGGGAAGGATGGAGTCTACTAGGTTGATTATGCTGAACCATAGACCTGACCATTACTCCAGCGGCTCATCTCATCCTCTACTTCTTCTACCATGGAGAAGCCCAATGCTGCACCATTCTTTCACCTTGAGACCACAACTAACGACTCCAAGAAGATGTCACCGAGGGTTTTGAGGCCAGGGGGATGAAAGTGTCAGGAGGCGCCCCTCCCCCCAGTGGTGGTTGTCGGGGAAACTAGAGAGAGGCGGGAGTGTAACCTTATAGAGAGAGACCCCCCCCGAATCATGTGAAAGTCATTAGCACCGACCATATTTAAAATATATTTCTTATCCTCTGTTCTTAGTCATTTCCATATTTATATCTATCTTTATCATCTGCAACCCATAAACCTTGGGATATTCCTTGAACTCATTAGAACCCTAAACATTCTAGGCTTTGATCCTAATAAAGAAAGCATGATCTTATTGTGACATGATTCACCCCCTTACTTCGAAATTTAAACTTTATCTCTCTTGAAGTTTACTAAAGTCTTCCTTATCTTTATTACTTGAATTTATTTTATCTTATTTGACATTTCTAGTAAGTTACTTTCTTTATTTACTCTACTAGGGTTTAGACATCATATTATGTGTCATTATTACATTAAATCGATGTGTTTACCATGATGGTTACATATCATTTAAAATCCAATCTTTTATCACTTCGTCCACACATTACTCTCATTAAAGAGGATATAAAAGAGATGATGACTTTGAGATTTGGAATTCTTATCTTCAAGCATCCACTTAACACATTTCGCATATCTAGGTTTTATTACTTTTCTTCATAGGAACTTAACTATATTTCATTTTCTTACATCTCACAATCTCTTCCTTTTTAGCATCTATATTATTTCCTTATATTTCAACCCTTCTTTTGTTTTTATCATTCTGTATCTACGTGTTTCTTCTCCATATATCAACATTAACTTTTAATTATTTCTTATGACCACATTACTCACATGTATGATTATCTATTTCATGCCACATAATTTTTTTATTAAACTTTTACTAATATGTATTTGAAATTCTAAATCAGTATTCTCCCTATTAGTTTCATCTTTTTATTAATACATTACATGTTCTTTGTTTCAAACCAAGCGGCTCAAGCAGGGGCCCTACATAGTTTCTCTTTCAATCAAGATTTTTAGTCTTGAATATAATTTACATTTATATGACTTATTAATTGGTTTAGCTTCACCTTTATTGTTCTTTTGAAAACTAGTTTAACTTCATAACAGGGAACTTATTCAGTGTATCTGATCAAAACTAGGTGGTTACTTTATATAGACTTTGAATTAAAGGTATTAAGGATGGATGCATTAGAGTTCATAATATAATGACACATTCCATTATCTCCATTATTTCATGTAACCCTTTTTCATTAATCAAACTCATTATCACCAACATTTCACTTTGTTTTGGAGTATATAAATGCATTTAAATGATGATTTGATCCATTCCTCATAATTGATTCTTTCTATCTTGGATTCTATGTAATTTTTTCTTATCTTTCCCATATTTCATATTTAGAGACTTCATGTAAAAGTGATCGTTAAGCTTTATTCCCAATCTTATGTAATTTTCTTTTGATTTATTTTTATTATCTCTTTATTTGATATATATTACTACCATGAGTCTTTCACAATCATCCTTTTTCATGTGTGTGTCTTAGAATGTTCTTTAACTCCTTTCTTTTTTACCATCCTCAGTTTCAAATTGAAGGAAGTGCCTCAATTAATTATATGATCCATGTATATTTATCCATTATTTATTCTTCATTTGGTATGCTATATACTAAATCTGTGTCTTGAATCTATATTCCTTCTTCCTTTATCCCCAACTTTCCTATCTGAGGACCCAGAGCTAGATCTTAGATATTAGTTCCAACTGATTCTTACTTATTCTAGTCTTTCCATTATATTTCAATATTTTAGTTTATGCACATTTTTTATTACATTCTGAGTATACCTCTCCATAGTTTAATTACTCTTATTAGATTAATAAATAGGATTCATGAGATCCCAATAACGCATCCTTCCAGCCAGACTAGGCCGAACCTACAACCTGAAGCCAAGAGATACTCAAAACTAACAAACTCCTACTTATATCAAACATTTAGAAAGAATACATACTTAGGGAAAACTCATTTAAAGTTTATTTCTAGTCTACTTAATACAAATAATGTAAACAAAAATTGAATAAAATTCATAGTGTACAAAATCTTAAAGAACCACATTTATATTTCTAAAAACTAAAAATATAAATTCAAATAAATAAGAGTATTTCTATTCATATCTAATTAAAACAATAATATAAAATAAAAGTTGTATCACATTCTATCTTTATGCTCTTAGTCCTTCATTACTCTGTAGTCATCAAACCCTAATATTTCTAGGTTTCATGTTTAGTCCATTCTTCCTCTACATTTCTGCCATGGCATCAAAGAAGAATAGATAGAGTAGCTTGATATTGGTCAACCTACGTACACAAATATCAGGTCAGGGTATCCAAGTACTCATACTTCCATAGCTATTGACACATCGCCTGCTAACTTCCACACTTATGACTCTAACTTTCTGTGTTAATGGTCTCTGATGACTCAACATAATCTCTAATAACAACTAATGATGAGATTAGGGTATCAGCTTAGGATTAAACATAATTCTAGAATCTTTATCAAACTCTTAGAAATCCATCACTTTCTTCTTCCTTCCAACTTGGAAACCCTAGAAATGGAGAATTATAGAGAAAGAATATCATTTTGAATCAAATCAAAGGAGGGATGTCATCTTGGCATGTGAGAGAATAATCACCAAGAAAAGCTACCTAGAGATGACAAACTTAGTTGAGTTTATAAACTCTAGGAAGAAAAAACCCTAGATCACCATCTTCATTACTTTCTTCATCCAAACCCTTACGCTCGCTATCTAGGATTTCATTTCTAAGGAATCAAGAAATATGGGAGATACTAGTGTGTTAGGTTGATCATATCGAGCAATTAAGGTACTTAGGTCATACATATTGACCCTTCCTTCCATTTCTTTTGTCATAAAAATGTTACTATAAATCATTTATTGAATAGGTTATAAATACTCTAAAAATTATGAAAAAGAATCATGTTGTCTAAAACATAGTTTTATCCGTAATAAAAATTTTAGATCATTTTGAGATACCAATAAATAACTAAAAATCAAACACTACACTATTGTACTGTAGTCAAAATGCCTGGTTGGCTGAGTTTGTCTAGAGGAAACTCACCGACCCATAGATCCATCACACATGCAAAAACTCTAATATTTTTTAGTATCACTTAAGTTTGAGTTATATAACAATATCCAAAATTCAAATAAAGTAGAGTTATATAGAAATATGAAAATTCATTCATTACACTTCTGTGTTGATCAAACTCTATATTCATATACTATCAAAATCCTAAGTTTTTGCTGACTAGGGTTTACACTTCTCAATCCCTAATTCATCATATTAGAAGCATTATTAGAGTTTCTTATTAGGTTCACAACATCACATTTGTGGTACCATCACTAATATGGTTTAAGTGATTATCAATCTAGTTACGCATGTAATCATCTAAGAAAATCCTAATTTAGCAATTAAGCTCAGATGTGGCCATAACACATTGGACATGAACACCACAGAGACAAACTAGATTGATATGCCCCTCAATGAAGAGAGAAAATGTAATAGCCCCCTCAAGATATAGAGTTCTTGATCCACTATTTCAATGTATCTGATGAGTGACTAAATCACATCATCATGTGGCAACGGTAACATTGAAATATGGAAGGAACCAAGATTTTGCTCACTGTTTTTGTCGCAAATCCATTATCTTCAGCTTTTTGGAGTTGGATGTCTTCTTCTTTGACCACAATCATATGGAATGTATTTGTACTATATAAGAAAGTTTGTGGACAATATAATTACTTCCATTTTTTGGAATTATAATGGGTCCATGTATATAATATATTTTTTACTTTACTTTTTTAATTTATATAGTGTGTAAGAAGTTGCATCTATATTATATAAGAAATCTAAGGAAATGGTTAAGTATAATATCCCAATTATCCATGTGTGTGTAAACTACACTTTTGACTGTACTTTAAATTATATACTATATAAGAAGACTCATCTATACAATATGAAAAATTCCAAGGAGGGACTAGATACAAAATTTAGCTATTTTTTTACTATTACAAACTAGTCATATGTGTGATTTAGATGTAGTTTCTTTGAGTTTGGAGGGTGTTTGATGAGATATATATTATTAAACTTACAAATCAACCATTCATAATTTTATTCCCATCTATATTATATATATAAAGGTGTGGAAGAAGTTGAAAAAATAATTTCTTTATTTTTCTAGATTACAAGTTAATTTTTCTAATTTCAATAAAGAAAACATGAAAAGCACATGTTTATGCCTAGTGCAAAAGAAGTTTCATCTGGATAATACATGCACTCAAGAGACACAATGACTAATTTCATTTCATATTTCAATATTGAAGGTGGGCAATAAGCCTATAAATGGATATGGGTAGATATGTCTAACCACATTCCAAGATTGTACAAAACCCATGACTCTTTTAAACCACATACTTGCTTATCCATAGAAATGTATACCCTTATTCTAATGTCAATAATGGTTCTTATCATATCCGTACTTGTTATACTCATGTACCCATATAATGATTATATGTGTATTTATATACATATGTGTATATCTATATATGTGTATATATGTAACATAACAAATTTAATTATACAAGTATAAAATAATATATCAAACAATATCTAGTTCTATATTAACCACTCAAACACTTAGCACTTACTAGACTCATTAACAAAATAAGAAAGAACACCACATTAGTTATATTTTTATTATGTATAAATTGATTAACATGTAATCACCTAACACATATACAACTAGTCACAAAAACCTAATTATATATTAATTAGTTAAACAAATAATGTTACCATCCAATAATTAACTTATATAAAAAAATACCAAGGTAACTAGGGTATGTATTTTTTTATTCGTAAATTATTTAACCTGACCTTAAGTATCACTAAAAATGAATAAAAAATCACAAAATATAATTACATTTTAGTAGACAAATAACAAGCAATTAATAAAAAGCACTCACATCACCAAATTGAAAGAAATACCATAAATAAACTAATCATACATTTAACATTGTTAAAAAAAGAAAAAATACTATCACAATCTTTTTTTTGTATTAAAAATAATGTTTCCATAATGACTAAATAATCAATCCATATAAAAGTATGGCCATGATACCCATGGCATTTATCTATGTATTATGTAATTGGCTAATAGCATGTCCAACACCACTAAAGCCAATAAAGTAAATAAGTGATGGTATTTATTATTTATTGATCATTTGTAATATGTCACAGTAATTTTTTAATTTTTAAGTAGTCAAACATCTAATATCACAGAAATAAATATGATGTTTTAATAATAAGAAGCAAAAAGGAAAGAATGATTTGTAACTATTTATTAACTGTTTAACTAGTCTCGCATGAATAAAAGATCATAAACTTGAAACCTTAAATGATATATATATATATATATATATATATATATATATATATATTGTCATGAAATTCTCAATTTTTAGCATTTTCAAATGTTCATTAGTGAATTGTTTGGCTATTTGTGGTGCTGCTTTAATATTTTATGTATCTTTTTTTACTTTCATGAGTTCTTTTATTTAGAACCATAGACACATATTCCCCCTTTGCATACCCTTAGATAAGTGGGTTTGGGTCTGATATCAAAGTAATTCTTATTATTGAGGATCTTGATCGGATTCTTAATGATATGGGTCTAGACTGGTACTCATATCTGTTAAATCATTGGGTACAGTTAGAAGTATGGTAATACTATTACTGTACTAGAACCATTTACACCCCTATCAAGTAGGTATTTTGGAAATATAAAACACATTATCATATATTTTATTACTTCCATTGAATATATGAGGCCTTCAAGGCTTATGAGGCGGGAGATGAAAACTTTCAGCATCAATGCACGTGATCAACTCAGGAATATGAGCTTTACACTGTGAGACAAATAAAATACATATCATTAGGGCTGACAGATGGAAATTTGATGTGGTGGAAAGGAAAATTTAGGATTTTGAGATGTATAACTAAAAAGAAAGACAATGGCGGAAGAAAATAATAATGATATGTCCTTTCTAGATGTTGTAAGTTTATTCCAATATAATGCATATGTGTTGTCAGGATGGTAAGCATAGGTCAAAGATGAGACCTAGAAAGAAGCTTCTAGTTGATTACAAATCATGACTACATAGCTCTAGATATGATTCTTATCTAGTCTTACTATAGTGTATATATATACATACATAAGTATGCATTTGTTAGTTAGTTCAGTCGATAAATCTGGATAGTTTGTTAGCCACACATTCTGAGTTTGATACCCAAGACGAACACCAAGAGGAAATGTTTATAAGAACAAAAAAACCCTCTCTTTAACATTTATGTGATAGGGATGGACCTCTCCTTCCAATAAATGAAAATTTATAAAAGAAATCTCAAAAAAACACATAGATACATTCATATACATATACACACATAGACACACATATATGTATATATATCAAATACACTCACACACACATACACATCATATTCTTGTTGAAATTTCACATCACAACGATAATAATTGGAACATTTTTGGGATATACGGATGGGCTAATAATTAGAGTAAGTTCAAAAACTGGAACCTCATTGGTTCTATGAAATAGGATAGCCTTTTTCCTATTGTTTTCTTGGGAGACTTCAATGAAATTTGGATGCCCCAGAAAAAGAAGGCGGGTCTACCAAAAGTGTGAGACTTATATATGATTTCAAGGAGGTGATAGACATGTGTGTTCTCTCTGAACTAGGCTACTCCATAAATTAATCACACGGTGGAAGGGTCTCAATAAAGCCACAACCATCAAGGAGTGTCTAAACATAACTATTGCTTCCCAGGATTGGAGCCCTATTTATCTAAATTCTTGGGTGTTACAAGTTTATTTTCTAAAATCCTATCATACTCCCATCATGCTAGATACATATAATAAATGAGATCGTAAGATACACATAAAAAAATTCAGATTTGAATCCTTTTTGTCTGGAAGATGCTTGAATGTAGGGAGGTTGTAATACATGCTTGGACATACATAAGTCTATTGATGAAAAATTCAACAACTGTGTAAACAAGATGATTGAATGGGCAAACATTTGATTTGATAACTTACAAAAATGACTAAGGAAAGTTGAGAATGGCCTCAATAAAATCCAAAGAAAACATACGACGGACATCAATATGGAGACATGCATCAAGTTTAGCGAAGACGTGGAGGAACTACACAGTTTCAATGAAAGCTACTGGGTCATTAGAGAAGAACTGAATGAAAATAAATAGGGGGACAAAAATATGGCATACTTACACAAAATGCCTCTCAATGCAAGAAAAAGAATGAAATAAATAACCTTAAGAATCCATTAAGGGTCAGCAAAACAAGAGTAGGGGAAATTTTGGACATTATTATTAACATCTATACTTGTGTATTCACTTTGTAGGGTTCACCCCATATTTAAGATGAAACATATAATATTAAAACATGTATTAGTGACATGATGAACTATTACCTTCAGAAAGAATCAAATAAGGATGGAATGGTGACAACACTCAAAAAAATACATTCAGAAAAATCCTTAGGCCCCGATAGTATACATGATGGTTTCTTTCAAGACTTCTATAGTATTAATGATGATGACATTTCTAGTTTCAACATCAATTGATGGGTGGGGGCTAACACATTATAATGTATCAATAACATGAAATTGTGTTGATACCAAACAAGGAACCAGAAAACATGAATGACTTTAGACCCATCATCTTGTATAACACTATCTACAAAATCATTTCAAAGCTCTTCAGAATAGGATCAAAAGACACATCAATGATATTAACATTATTAATCAAATTGCAATTATTTTGGGTCATTTGATCAATGATAACACTTTGATAGATCTTGAGATGTTCCACTCCATGAAGCATAGAACTAAAGACAAGAGGAGTTACATGGATATCAAGTTAGACATGAGAAAAGCCTATGATATGATGTAATTGAAATTCATAGATCAAGTGATGATAAAGATGAGGTTTGGGGACATATGGTGCAAGAGAGTCGGGCAACATTACAAATATGTTTCCTTTCTTGTGTAGTGCATGGAAGAAGAAGAGGGAGACTTACTACACAAAGAAGGATGATATAGGGGGACCTATTTTCTCTTTATCTATTCATTATATGTGCTAATTTCTTCTCTAGTCTAATGGAATGTGTTTGGAGGAGGGTACCATCCATGGTATCAAATCTAGTAGTCGGTATCCTAGCACATCCCATATGTTTTTCGTCGATGACAATGTGTGATTTGCTCATTCCATGCAGAAGGAAGCTACCACAATTGCTGGGATGACCTCCTGCTAAAAGCACTTTAGACCAAAAAATAAATCATTCCAACTCAGAGGTGGTCTTCAACATGAACACAATCCACAACCATCACTTCTATCCTAGATGCGCTTAAGATAAAACAAGTCGATAATCATGAAAAATATCACGGTCCCCAACAACTATGCAAAGATCAAAGAAGGAAGTATTCAAGGCTCTTAAGGAATGAGTTTTAAGAAAATTAAAGGGATGGAAAGAGAAGTGCCTCATCTAGGTCGAAAAGGAAATACTGCTAAAATTAGTCATCCAAACGTTGCATTCTACATGATGAGCATGTGTTATATTCCAAGAAACATCATAGAAGACTTAGCAGAATGATGGCAAATCTTTTGATGGGGAAGCATAATAGATATAAGAAAAATCCATTTGGCAGCATGGATACCCTTTGTAGTCCAAAAATAGAGGGGGTTCTTGTCTTCAAAGGTTTCAATATTTTCAAGAAATCCCTCCTCATGAAATAGGGCCGGTGACTTCACTCTAGACCTCTATCTCTAGTTAGACAAGTCATGAGGGAAAGATACTACAATAATGGTGACTTCTTAAATGTACCCAGAGGCTACAACCTGAGCTACTGTTGGAGAGGAATCTAGGATACAAAGACTCTACTAAGAGAGGGGTCAAGATGGAAAGTTGAAACCATAGAAGATATCAACATTTCAAAGGACCCATGTCTCTAAAATATTGAAGTGTTATGTTCTCAAACAACATATATGGAACATATGTAGGACATTACAAAAAAAAGGGTGAAGGAACTTATTGATGTATCAAACCACACATGGAATATGAACATTATGGAGTCCATTATTAAGGATGAAGATAGAACTGTTATCCTTAACATAGCCTTGTGCAATGAAAGCGAGGACACGCTGTGCTGGTTTCCAGCCTAGGATGGAATTTTTGTTGTGAAATTGAAATATTGCTTGGGCTTCAACAACATAGCTCTGGGTTGGTTGTGGTGTCGAAAATAGAACTAGTTAAATGGGATTTCCTATAGAAACAAAAAATTCCTCATAAACTGACTTATTTCCTCTAGTGGCTGTGTTGCGGTCAATTACCAACAATGAAAAATCTAAAGTTCACAGACATAACTAATAGAGATATCTACCCAATATGTAATTCAACCACTACATACATGCTCTGTTACAAATTTGATTGTGTCTATGCTTCATAGATGTAGAAAGAGTTATCACCTTAACCAAAGCATGATGTCCATACAAAGAAGTTCAACTCTGAATGCATTTACATGGGTAAAAAATAGCAGGCCGATGGACATTTTAAGAATCTTTTACGTTCATTTCCTTTCATCCTTGAAATCTAGAAACATACATATATTTGGTGAGGGAATTTCAGAAGTGTCAATTGTTGATGACTCCTGAAATGGGTTGATTTCCATAGTTCTCACAAGTTTAAGGACATTTAAACAAACAACCCAAAAAGAAACGGAGCCAATGCCCTTTGGAGGCCTCCTAAATCCATGACTATTTAAACAACTTGGATGTAGCACTATTGAACACAATAAAGTCACTTACATTATAATATTTAGATACTATCTAAGACATGCTATAGCCATGGTGGCTAGAATAATGCAGGTATCCTAATCTACTCATATAGTTGAAGCTTATACCATATTTTTTGTCCTATAAATAGTGAGTACCATGGGCATCAGTTCTCTCTGTGTGGAATGAATTGCACTTGAGGTTATGCATAAGCTCAAAGGGGATATACATGGTACTGATCATATTACTTAGATCTTCCCAAATATAAAACACTTATGCTCCAACATTGATCAAGTATCTTTTGATCATGTTAATAGAGAGGACAAATTTTCAGCTCACTCTCTTTCTAAAGTGTGTTTGGAATTAGGACGAGATAACATATGGGTCAAACATCTTTCACTTGTATGTTTGTAATCCTCTTGTAACTTTGGTCTTATTTAATGAATGTTGGTTTGACTCAAATATATATATATATATATATATATATATATATAGATATATATATATATATAAAGATAGAGAGAGAGAGAGAGTCTCAAGATAGAAAACACTCTAGTGCAACACAAATATGTTTTATATCTTCCAATTATTACTTTGAAAACTTGAATGATTGATAATCTCAAATTTCATATGAATATCTTAGAAAATCTGTTTTATCTCATGTGGACACTACTAGGTCATGCATTTGACGCCCAAAAAAATACACTTGAAAAAACTTTGTGTTTTAAATTCTTTTTGTCATGGTTGGGTGTCTTACATGCATACAAATGGGCTCAACTTTTTACTATCTTTATCATAATAAGTTGGAATTTTCAAGACATGATATATAAACAAACACTTCAGTATATGGCGCAGCCTATACACTTCAGTCTATTTCAGCCTAACTCTCCCTCTCTCTCAATCCCTCTTCTTCCATATATATATGTATGTATATATATATATATATATATATATATATATATATATATATATATATATATATGCATATATATATGTATATGTATATAGGGTTTAGGAAGTGGTACCCGCCGGTACATATATGTTATGTGTACCATCCATTAAAATTGGATATGTGGAATCTTTTAAATAAATCCAACCATATGGTTTGAATCAACATTGTCTAGATTAGATGTGTTTAAAAAGTCACTACTATATCTCACATGTATCATCATATATAACAACATATCATCCAACAATATCTGCAATTTCTACAACTTATCGTTGATTAGAAAATATGCTTATTTTTTCATTAGATCATCTAGGAATGTTGAATCGAGATGATATTTGATACACATATTATCTAAAGGGTATACATCACAACTGTAAGGTTGTATTATTGTGTAAGCTATGCAACCGTCATAAATGATTATGGGTACATATAAGATACACGTACTCAGGTACACAATTCTTTTAGCCATATATATATATATAATATCCATTTATAAATATTTATATTAACATGACAAGAATACATTCTTAGATGTTTTCATATTTTTGTGTGTCAATGTTTACAAATAATATAATATCATACATACGTGTAAAACAAGTATGGTGTTAACATTTGCAGTATTATTTGACTTGCCCTAATCCCATTTTTTTAATCCAAGTAAGGATTTTCTTAAACTTCAAGCAAGTAATAATTTTAATATTTTATTTTGACCATATATCCATGTAATATAATAGCTAATGTATCCAAATTACATTGGACCAAAATCACAAATGAGGAGTGTTGAGGTCAAACCTCTTACAATTTATTCTATTCTAGATCCACTCGTTTTTTGAGAACTATTTCCAAATGGAGTAAACTAGAATAAAGATTATGTTTCCAAATAGGATTGACCGGTTATTGACTACAATGATTCTAATCTTGTTACTACGTAGATTAGTTTGAATTGACCTAGACTCGTACGAAACAGATGTTGTATGGGCCTAGATGGAAGTTTGTCTAATTGGGTTCAGTCAAGGGGGCCATAGATGTGATTCGACCGAAACGTTGGCTAGGAATCAGGAACCATAGTCATCCGATCTATTTGCAGATGATGTCTAGCAATGAAAGAGTTTTATGGAACACAACTGGAACAACAAGTCCAGGACAACGGACTTAGATGACCTTTCCATTGTTTGTGAAGGAATGCAAAGAGAAACTATTTATTAAAAGAACTCATGGAGGCAAGGCACGTATCTGTGACGACGGCAATGATGAATGGAATAGTAATAGATTATATAGTTAAATTTGCATAGTATTCTATGGGAAAAGGTTGACAAAAGAGACAAATGGATAAAATGTCAAAATTACGTAGATTTGGTGGCCCAGTTACAAATGCATTCTTTCTTATTGACATCTTCCCACGGGATATTGTGCATAAGTAAGTATGTAATAAATTACTACCTCATCAATCATCATCGTCGTCACACCCACGCGCCTGGATATGGGTAAGGCTTTCTACGTCAAGTTCTATTTTTCTATTAGAATTAGGGGTGAACAAATATTAGTCTGGACTGTACAATCAAATCAGATCCGTCAATTCGGCCGATCCGATCCGTTTTGGTCCTACACTGTTATGAGTTCATTTTTTTGTGTAGTTGGAGAATTTGAAAGTTCTATTTGCGGTCTGGCCCGGTTCAAATCACTTAAACCATGGATCTGACCAATGACTAATTTATATATAAAATATCTTTATATTTTGAGTTATATTATGATACTATTATAAACAAATTTGGTATATTAACACTAGCAGTGTAAATATTTAATATTCTTGTTATATGATTATTACAAGTAATTAAGATTATCTAATTTTTACTATTAAATAAATTGATAATACATAAAACATCTTATTACGATCAAAAATGTTCATTCCCCGACCGGTTCTTAATTTGAAACAATCAATGTCCTGATCGGGTCCTATATTAAAGCAATCCCGTCTATGATATATACTTTTATACAAATCTAATCGTCGATCTAATCCGATATTATACACAACGACGATATGAATTGCATTGCACATATAGTATTATACACAATATATACAAGAAAAGAATGGAATATTATTTTTATTCAGGCTGTTCAGGTGCCGATATTATATATCCACCTTTATTACTTGCAAGAACGAACAACTAACTATTTGTAAATTATGCCTAATGGAGGAAAAAAACTTCTTTTCTTATATTTTAAATTGGCCAATGGAAGATCCATAAAGCTACAAAATAGTGGGGGGATGAGTTAGGTGATCTGAAGGAAAACTTAGATGAGCTCCTTATTGTTTTTCCTAAAGGATGAAATGTGCAAGAATAAGGATTTATACTCAATTGAAGACGTGGTAATACCAATCCTGCCAACAACTTATTCATTCTAAAAAGGTATATATGTAATGCATTCAGTTTGCTATAAATTTATCAATTCATATTTTTGAATTTGGGAGGTGGGGCTAGAACCCAAGAAGCCCATCTAAGTCCGTCCTTGGACTTGGGCTTATATTGTATATTGAGGAGGTTGACTTAGTTGAATTTCAACAAAGGATGGGCTTCGAGTTTCTTTAAATAGCTTTCCAAGCTTGACATTAAGGATATATAGGTTATATGTATGCATCATATTGACATTTATATGATGAATTATTTTCTAAATCCAACACTAGAGGTATACAACCCTTGTATCAAAAGCCTTACTTGAATATTTAGTGGATTATGTGTAGAGCTTATAAATTCAAATAGTAAAAGAAGGGAAACACGTGATATTTTCACATAAGTTATTTGGAAAATAGTTTCAATATGATGCCTATCCCGTGCTACTACCAAAATAATTTCACCAACCAATCCCTTAAAAAAAGGTACATTTTGGTATGGGTAATATTATTTGTTATATTTTTAGATAATCTTATCCTCGGCTTAAAATCATGATCAAGACATCCACATATATATTGTTATCCACATTAAAGTTACACTTTAAGTAGTAATGATATTACTTCCAGCTTCATAGTAGCGAACAATAATCCATTTGAAGTTAAGTTTTCATTTATAGGCAACAAAATTTAGAATATACCACTTGATACCCCATTCAATGTGCCTAGACTGAATCGTATATGCCTCCATATCACATGTACCAATGCATAGACCTTCCCACACTCATGCAATTGATCTATATAAACCATGACGAATATACTACATCTCTTCATACTTGAAGGTTTTTGTCTTAGATATCTTGTTGTACCATTCTACATCTATAGACCTATGTATTTTATGTTAATAGGTTATCGTGTTGCGATATCAAGCTTCATCTTGTGTGCGCCCACTCCATTAATAGAACACAATATACAGTATGTGATTTTATTTCATGTACACTGAAATTAACATTACAATGGTTGGAACGAGAAATAATAACTAGAAGATAAAGATGGTTATTTAAGAAGGTATTGTTTAGTATTTTATTACCATGTAGGGCAAGCTGTTTGGTGATAACTTAAGATACTATTTTTTTGCATTAGACATGTATAAGTAGAAAATGAAGTAAGGTACATCCACCTGATGGTGTGTGTTAATTCATTACATAGGTATTGTTCCATATTCTATCCAAGAGTTTATTCCGTAACATCTCCAGAATGGTAATTTCAACCTCTGTCATGAGATTCCGTTTTTTCTGTTGGTTAACGCAATGTGACTCACAAGCACAAATTCATCGCAAGTAAATCTGCACCTTTTGA
This sequence comes from Alisma plantago-aquatica, assembly GCA_963693085.1. Taxonomy (NCBI): domain Eukaryota; kingdom Viridiplantae; phylum Streptophyta; class Magnoliopsida; order Alismatales; family Alismataceae; genus Alisma; species Alisma plantago-aquatica. The sequence goes on along the minus strand of OY856410.1, from coordinate 1,401,716,567 downwards.
AATCGTGTAAACAATAAGAAACAAACAAAAATCATGTATATTCAATCTTTCTAGTGCATTGTCTACATTCTACAATGTGTACTGGGGATGATGTCCTTTGTGTGGTAAGGTTGAGATGTACTTATACCCACATCGAAGATGACTTTATGTGTGGGAGAAAGTGTTGTTCCAATGACAAAACGAAGAATGTATTTTTACCTGCAAATTTTCCCCAATCTCAAAACTACAAGAAAATAATATTCATTTAGTTTTATTCCATTATGTAGTCTTATCGACAACTAATACCATCTACATAAATGGTCATTCCAGAACCACTTCTAACTACCACCCTACAACAAACAAACAAGAGAATTGCTTGATTTTGTTCAATTTATACCCCAAACAACTCTAATATATTTTACTAATAAATTCATTGACAATTTTAGTAGAATGAATTGTGAATATCATTAAAAGATACACATACAATACAAAAGTATATAAAAATAGAATAACACACAAAATACTCAAATGTAACAGATGTGTACAGTTACAATTTACCATATGTTACAATGTGTACAATGCTTCACACATGCTTAATGTCATGTTTGCATATTATATAACATATAACTTATTGGATTGAAACAAAACCCTTAAAATAAGATGATACCAAACTTTCTTGTCAACTTGTTAGAAGTATACTCATAACGAGCTTGTGTGTCACACTTGGTTCTCATGCTTTATTTTGTAGTACCTCTATTACGATACAAAATAAAATTATCTTGAAGAACCATTGACCATAGGACACAGATGAATATAGGACCCAGATACCTTAGAGTTTTAAATGTGTGTAAGTGTGATGTACATTGATACAAAATAGAGTGATGTGGTTGAAATTCATTTTAATGTATCTCTAGGTATACAACTTGTCATGTATACCAATAGCTATAACTATTCATGTCTCCCACTATATACATTCTACTTCACAAGGAAATTAATGAAATGTAATAGCAAGGGGAACTTTTAATGAAATTACTCAAAATTCTAACATTCTTCAACAAATTTAGCCTTTTCAATTCCACTTCCATATATATTAATTAATGAGAGTTAGTTTCATCAAACTCGCTTGTCCACCTAAGAGGTTTGTTTGACTAGACGGTAGATGAATTATTCCCAGTGTGATGATGCATCGTGTAAATCAGAAATTTACATCCATATATAAGATAAATTGGATTAACAAGAGGAGTGGAAAAAAATAAATTTATAAAAATACCAAACAAAACTATTATATATTTGAAAATTTTAAGAAAACGAAACACTAGAAGAATATTAGATACAATGTTTGAAGTAATCAATTAAGCTACATTAATATACTAAACGATTCACCTATTTGATATTACATTAGAGCACTTTTTCATAATACTCTAATGGATACATTAACTTGTTACAAGTCCATGTAATATATTTAATTGTGTACATTCTACCAAACATTAACGAAACCCATTCAAAAATATATGTGCCTAATAATAAGTTAATCATTGCTTGAGATCCTTATTCTTTCTTAACCCATGTCATGTCTTGTCAGTGGATACTAATAAATAATGAATTATAAGTGGATGAATAACATGACATAAAGGTTTGGTGGGGGTTTGAACTGACTTCTATGTTGGATTTTAGGAAGTAGTTGGATGAGGAGCTTGACTAGTTCAAAGGATGAATGGTCATTCACTATTATTCAGCCTTGATAGTTCTATGTATGATGTGTATATAATCCCAACCGCGCTATTTAGACATTCAAAATGGATATGGTGGTAGATTTTATCGAAAAATTATAAATTTATATAAAAATATAACCTACTATCTATGAGTAGTTTACTGTTAATAAAATAAGAATCTTCAAATGGATAATAATATACATATGTATATATCTTTATTTCTTTATCAAATTTTGAAATATATTGTGGTTAATCTAGTACACACATTCAATTGGACAAAGTGAACCTCAAAGTTGAATGTATATGCCTCCAATGGGATAAATTGAATCCCAAAGGTGTTCATATATTTCTTTTTCTAATACTAATGGAAACTAAATCATATTTTATATGTAATCATGTTAATTATACTATATTTAGAAAAATAATTCAAAATACTACACATAGATAGAATAAAAATCCTTTCAGAACTCTTAGTGGAATATAATATTTAAAATATAATACATCCATATTTAAAATATTATCTATCATAACAAACACACTTCAAAGTAATAAACTATAAACACAAGGTTTACCCACTAAAAACATTATAGAGTATTCACATGAAATTACTTAAATTGATGTAACTGTTAGTAAGATGAACACTCTAGGAAATAAATGAAGTATTTATCATTTGTGAATATCAAATATTCATTGTAGTTAGAAGGCCTTCACACAATTGAAGTAAAAAACTTGAAATATGAAATTCTGGTGTTGAGAGGCACCATCTAGAAATATAAGAGATAATTGGTAATTAGATGAAAATAAGTATTGTATTATGCCAAGGCTAATGAACTCAACTACTTAGGCTAAGACCTAGAAATAAACATGCAAAGGGGAGACAACATGACGTCACCATTTTGAGCTAGGGTTATACATGCTATGTTAGATCTCTACAGTCCAACCTTATGAAGTAGATGTGTCCTATGTGACTTCAAATATGTTCTAGATAAAATATCTTATGTCACTTCATTAGGGTGACATACATAGCTCCCTTTTCTCTTTTTTAAGGAAGATGTGATACTTATAATATAATAGTCTAGATAGATAAGGTAGGGTAAATACTAGTAAATCTTTAACCATAGACAAAAAATCTTGAAGAAATAGTGAAGAAGAATGTCAACAATGATATATATGGATGCAATATTAATAATTAAAAATGTATATATATTGATTGAAATATTTAAATATATAAATATATATATATATTTGATTTATGAGTATATATATGTATATGTTAATATATGCTCACACACAAACACAGACTCACACTCACACAATAGAGACATATACATAAACACACAGACACACACATGGATATATATATATAGGTATATATGTGTATATATAGGGGTGTGTGTATATATGTATATATATGTATATATATATATATATATATATATATATATATATCATGATATGCTCACACACACAATATTTTTGATAAATAATTCTTTTTCATTGGGAAAAAAATTCCACAATATATACAAATGAGTCATTTATCTTAGTTTTGGTCACCTCATCAAAGTATATGTCGTCTTGTTACAAAATAAATCCACAAAAAACAAAATTTATTTACCATCTTGGGCAATGAATATATCCCATATACATGTATATACATGTATATATATGTGTGTATATATATCTATATCTATATATATGTATATATATGTTAATATATATACATATATATGCATATATATGTATATGTTTATATATGATTACAAAGTTTGTCATTTGATATAACTTCATGAACTGACCGAGGATGATGATTGTATACAAAATCAGTCTAGATGTTACTATTTTTCCATTTTGCTAAGTTTTCCGCATCTATGTTACATCTGTGGTTGATGTTTTAAATAATGATAAAACATTGTCTATTGATGTAGTGGTTCATCTTACTCTTCTCAATAGCAGAGGACGGATAAGCATCTTCATATGCATGTATTGCATTTATTTCTATTTGAGACTCCAATACATAATCACAGTATGTCAACCTTGTTCCCAAGCATATTAAAGGGCCAATACATTAGCACTATATTCAACAAAAGGAACATATGAACATAATAATAATCCCCCCACCAAAACAACCATTTTGACTCGTGATCTTTTCCTACAAAAATTAAGGAATCCCTACTTCTCTTGACTGATGCAAAATTGATTTTCATACAGACAAAAGGAGGAGGTAATTAATGTATAGGTAGTGCATGATATTCCATTGTATTAGATATTTTGAGGAAGTAATAACTATAATGTTCTAAGATTGATGGAAGATGTATACTTTATCATTGGCTATAAATTCATTTCTATCAAGTCATATAGAATGAGAAGATGTTACCAAAAGGGGCTTTGAGTTGATTTCAAATTCATTGTTGTCCATACTAGAAGACTGTGTGAAAAGTTAGTAACAATAAATCTAGTATTAAGGTTTAGCCATATCTGTTGTGTGTGTGGAGTTCCTTAAAACTTGCAATGCAGTTTCAGCGTCACTAGAGAAGATATGGCATCAATGATCAGTTGCAAAGTTTCATACACACAAAAATTTATCATTATATCTTCATTGATTTCCAAACACATAAATATTTTCATATTTTTAGGTTGTTACAAGTTCCATATTAGTTTCCATGAGCATTCACTATTCTACTCTTATCTTTTCTCACAATATTGTAAGCTAACTTTGTCAGGAAGCTCATGTTGCCATATGATTTCAAGCCTATTTACTACCACTAATATGTATATATATATATATATATATATACATATATATACATATATATATATATTACAAAGAGGAAATATTTTCTTAATAATCTTTGATAGGTTGTACACCCCAATTTTTATATAACATGAGCGGAAACTAAATTTTTTTAAGGAGAGTGTTACTAACATAATATACATTACACTAATGATACAAGAGAACCATTATAGAGTGTGCATAAATTCTCATCATATTCTCAAAATCGAAAATGGGTAACATCAAACCTTTTAAGAAAAATCGTAACATATGATGTAAAATATTGTACTTCTATTATAAGCTCTAGATCGTGTAGATGGCACCCCACCAAGCAAACCTACTAAAGTCATTACTATGTCACCTTGTCATGACTACCTCCTAAACTTTTGTACTTGCGTACATCTCATCCTTAGTCATGGACAAAGGGAAACCTAAGTTCAAGTAAGTGACATTGAATTTCCAATCAGATAAATATGAATATTTGATAACTAAAAATTGAACTGATATCTGAAAGTTGCAAACTTATACTGAATCGATGTGTCTTTAATTTTCATCTTTATCTTCTTGTAGCCACCATTATGTGATAAGTCCTCATGAATTAGTGAATCTATGCCCTGAATTGGTACGGAAGTACCTCTGAAATAGCACTACCTACCTTTGAATGACACCCAAGTGTATCCGAATTGGTGTGACTATGCCCTGAATTGGTAAAGAAGTAACTCTAAATTGGAGAAAACACTCCTGTGAATTGGAAATAGATGCCTCTGAATTGTCCCATGACTAACTGAATGAGGACTTATCATATAATGTCTTATGTGAAGGGTTTGACTTAATTATCTTAAATTTGAACTTGATGAATTCTGAATATGAACTTATCTTAATGAAACTGAATATTGATAGTTGAACATGTACTGAATCTGAATCTAGTCTTCAGAAAGCTTGTCTTACTTAATTGATGCATTAAAAGTATTCTATTTGAAACTGAAATCTTAGTAAACTAAATTCTTGATCTGAATATCTTCTTTAAAATTCTAAATTAAATATAAATCTGAACTCTAAATCTAGATTTGAATATGTATATGGATTACTAAATAACTGAGCTTGGATATGAGGCCTTTATTAGGTATGTGTATTGATGCAGGGGTTTTGAGTCGCTTTTCTATGCTAGTTTTACACTCGTTTTATTCACTTATTGGTCATATTTGTGGTTAATATCGCATGATTCAATTCCTTTAGCCTATTATCCTTACCTACATCAAATTCATCTTGTTTACATTGTTTTGCATAAATTATCATATTTCTCGGATTTGATTTGTGTTCCTCTCTTTATTTTATGTAATTTGCATTCCTGGACCCGTCGATACCATCAACGGTCTATCGATAGCATCGACAGAGAAACAATAGCAAAGCTGGAGAGGAAGCAGATAGTTCGATACCATCGACCCAATGTCGATGGTCTCGAAAGTGCAACAGCGTGCCAGAAGTCACCCCGTCGATACCATCGACGGGAACGGTCGATGGTATCGAGATGCCATCAGATGGCTTCCAGAAATTGAAGAAAGCATCGGTACCCTAAGGTGTCGATACCAATGACACCCTGTCGATGGTATTGACACCGTCAGATTAGGAAAATATCCAGCATGACTCCAATCAGATGACTGTGTTCTTTTGGCTGCCGTAAGTGGTACCTATACCTAGGAAAAGATGGCCCAAAGCCGTCATTTCACGTTCTATTCCATTGTACGAGTCCCAGAGGAGAGGAGAGTGAATAACGGAGCCCAGAGCTATGCCCCAGATGTTTCCAGAGCCACAGACAGATGATTTCACCACCGGAAGGTTGCAGATCGTGTACCTCACACCGAGGATCATCCGGATCTTCTCCGTTTCAGGGGTTACATCATATTTCCATTTGTTTCTCCATGTTTCTCTCCTTTTTCTCCATGTGTAATGTTGATATGAACATGCAGGGTAATCCCCTTTGTCTCTAGGACCAGAAGTAGCCCGAGAAATCGTTGTATGACTCTTTTTACATAATTCATCACTATTTATCTCTCGAATCCATGGTATGATGTCATTTTCTCCATTGCTATCATTGTGCTTGATCACCATAATGGTAATCTAATACCTTTAATTACTTTTGATGAAGAATTAATGGTTGAAAAGGTGTGATAATCACATTAACTAATAAATCTTTTGGAAAAAGTGATGTACGGTTAATGGTGGAAACCCAGAGATCTGTTCTTTTCATGCACCTAGTCTAGGGTATTGGTTACTACTGGCGTGGAACCGACCTAGATTAAGGTAGTGAATTGTATCGTGGGAGTGAGCAATTCTAACTACAGGCCACTATCCAAAATAGGAGATGAGTTGTGATAATTTTGTAGGAATTAGTACAATGAGAACCTGTGGTGAAACTGCAATCTTAGAGATTGCATTTGAATTGATTAAACCAACCATTTAATCGATTGCTTTGTTTTCTTTTGTTTTTATTTTATTTTTCAAAATAAAACTCAATTTTCCCATTGGTCTAGCTTATTGTGAACAATTAGTAGTAGTCTACCGATAATTATGTTTCCCTATGTTCGACTCGGACCTCACAAAGGCCTATATTACATTGACGCGTGCACTTGCGTTATATGCACGGTAAAATCGTGTCAAGTTTTTTGCGCCGTTGCCCGGGAAACAGAAAATTTCGGCACTACGAGTGCTGCTAGAAGCCACTCTAGGTCACTTTTTCTTTTTATTTGAAATTTTAATTATTGAAATTAATTGTCTATCTTTCAGATTCTTATTTCATCTAGCATTGTACTTATTCAATTTTACACATTGCGGGTACTAGTGTATGGTGAATACGCATAGTATAGACTATGCACAATCGACACCTGAGGTTCCATCTTCGGGATCTGAAGATGAGCGGATAAATACACCACCTGAAGACGTTGAAGAAGAACTTGAGACTTTCACAATGGCCGAGGAGCAGACCATTTGGGAAAATATTAAAGCTTCTTCTTCCTCTATGCAGAAAGGGCCTATCAAGAAACAGGATATCAACATACCTAGTTACAAGATTGACCCAGGGCTGATCCAGTTGGTCAAGTCACAGGCTTTCCATGGGATAAAGAATGAAGACCTAGTTGCCCACATAAGCACCTTTGTGGAACACTATGATATGGTGAAAGTTGATAGATTTCAATAGGAGGCAATTTATATGAAATTGTTTCCATCTTCTCTAGTAAGAAACACAAGGGAATGACTTTACAACCTTGATGATGAGTATGTGGAATCATGGAACATGATGATTGAAGTTTTCTTTGAACGATATTTCCCGCCCGAGAAGAAAAATGATCTCGTGAGGAGGATTCATAATTTCAAACAACAAGCAGGTGAAACATACTCAGAGACTTGGGAGCGATTCAATATTATCTTGTGGAAATGACCACATCATGGGCTGGATCTAGAAACTCAGGCAAAGATCTTTTATTTTTCCCTAAATGAAGACGACAGGAGTAATTTGGACTCAACAGGGACAATTTTCTTTTTGAATAATAAAGGCTCAAAGTGTAGAGAAATTTTAAAGACCATGGATAAAAAGAAATCTTGGGGTGAAAGAGATCGACCAGAGCATGTCAAAATCACAAGGGAATCCAAGGTGACACGACTTTACCGTGCGTATAATACAAGTGTACGCATCAATGTAATATAGGCCTTGTGAGTCCCGAGTCAAACACAGGGAAACATAATTATCGGTAGACTACTACTAACTACTCACGATCAGCTAAACCGATTATAAAAGTTTGGAAGTTGTTTTGAAAAAGAATAATAAAAATAAAAGAAAACAAAACAATCGATTAAATGGTTGGTTTAATCAATTCAAAATAAATCTCTAGGATTGCGGTTTCACCGCGGATTTTCGTTGTAATAATTCCTTCACAATTATCACAACTCGTCTCCCTTTCTGGATAGTGGCATGTAGCCAGAATTGCTCGCTTCCGCGATACAATTCACTACCTTAATTTGGGTCGGTTCCACACCAGTAATAACCTATGTCCTAGACTAGGTGCATGAAAAACATGTCTCTGGGTTCCCACCGTTAACCGTACATCACATTTTCCTAAGGATTTATTATTTAATGTGATTACCGCCTCTTTTCAACCATTACTTCTTCGTCAAAAGAAATTAAAGGTATTAGATTACCATTATGGTGATCAAGCACAATGATAGCGATGGAGAAAATGATATCATACCGTAGATTTGAGGGACAAATTATGATAAACTATGTAAGAAGAGTCATACAATGATTCTCCGGGCTACTCCCGATCCTAGAGACAAAGGGGATTAGCACTGCATGTTCATCTCAATGCAAAACACCATGAGGGAATGAGAAAACATGGAGAAAATGTAGATGGAGATGGTGTAACCCCTGAACGGAGAAGAACCGGGTGATCCCCAGTACGGGATGAGTGTTATGCAGCCTTCCGGTAGTAAAAAAACTCCATCTACATCTCTGGAATCTCACGGGGCGTAGCTCTCGGCTCCGTTCTTCGCTCTCTCCTCCTTTAGGACTTGTACAATGGAATAGAACATGTCTCCCGGCTTTGGGCCATATTTTTCTAGGTATAGGTACCACTTACGACTGCTAAAAGAACGCAACCGTCTGATTGATGTCATGCTGGACAAAACTCTGATCCGATGGCGTCGATACCATTGACGGGGTGTCGATGGTATCGACACCTTAGGGTATTGATGCTTTCTTCAATTTCTGGAAGCCGCCTGATGGCATCTCGATACCATCGTCCGCTCCCATCGATGGTATCGACAGAATGATATTTGGCTCGCTGTTGGACTTTCGAGACCACCGACAAAGTACCGATGGTATCGAACTATCTGCTTCCTCTCTGGCTCTGCTACTATTGTTCTATCGATGCTATCGACAAACCGTCAATGGTATCGACGGGTCCAGAATTGTGAATTACTTGAAAATGAGAGAAAAACACAAATCAAATCTGAGAAACATGATAATCTATACAAAACAATGTAAAATAAGATGAATTTGATGCAGACAAGGATAATAGGCTAAAGGAATTGAATCATGTGATATTAACCACAAATATGACCAATAAGCACATAAAACGAGTGTAAAACTAGCCTATAAAAGTGACTCAAAACTCATGCATCAAACTCCCCCAAGCTTGAACTTAGCTCATCCTCGAGCAACAAAACTATAGAATAAAATTGTGAGGGTCAACTAAAGAACATAATCACATAAAAGACATCACAATATGATTCCCACCTGCAAGGCACATACCGACTCTCACTAACCATGGAACGATAACTACCCTAATGGTGACAATGATCATCCATGAGAGATGTCCACCCCATAATCAATAAACACAATCAAATAAAGTAGATAATATAATAAATTCCTCCGGTTCATGCGTGATGCATCTTGTGATCTCCTATCTACGTTGCTCAAATCCTAACTACCATCTACAATGGAAGCAGATCTCCTGATATACAAGAATGAGGAGATAATCATGGGTGGCCTACCATTTTGAGCAATGGGTGGATGGAATGAGCGGCTGTGAAAGAACAAAAAGCACAATACAGTTTAACATGCATAAACAAAAAAAAGACCTAAATGATGCATATGCATATGAAAATGACCTAATGCCTACATTTTAGGTGGAATGATGCATGCTCTACTATTCCATCTTAATGTGAGATAGAATGTCTATAAAACTACATCATGTGCTTATTCTTCCTATTATGCAGGTGAAACAAGTTCCTTTCTCCCTCTGATTTCTACTTTTTTTTCTCTTTTTTTCTTTTTTTTTCAATTGTTTTCCAAGCCCCAGTTTTCTCAATTGACTATGGAAATATTTACAAAACATAATTTTTTCAGGCTTATTTTCACATAACTACTACAATTGATGCATTACAATCTACTTTTCAGAGAGTATAGAACAAGTTACCTGCTTTTCTTATTTTTCAAAAGAAATAAGGCACATAATATAATGTCCTATATGCTCAAAAATATACAAAGTGCAACTACATGAAAGCAATTATGCAACTACAATGGCATGCACTCTAGAATGTGTGCATGCATAACTGATCTAAATTTTTTTTTTTCATTTTGTTATGCAAAATCTAGCTATAATGCAATCCTATCTAAATGACATGCAATCAAGAGATGAAAAATTGTAAGGTTCTCCCAATTCTTATTATATAGTGTGAATGAAGTAAGGTGGATAGATCACAAGACTTAATGACAGAACCACTGGAAAAGATTATATGTCTCTCCTTACTGACATGTGCATAGGGTAACTAAGAGGTTTCTCTTTCTCACTTCAAATTAAAGTCTTGTTACCATTTGGTCATTTAAAGCTCAACATCCATATCCATCCTCATTTCTTGAACCATAAGGATATACAGTTATGATTGTATGTTTTAAAGTTGACCTACCCAATTATTTTCATAAGTTATGTGCTCAATTTCAAACAATTCACACATCAGCCCCATATGAAAAACATTGAGATGACAAACTTACATTAGACACCCACGGATTACATTAGATAGAAAGTGGGTCCTAAAAAGACATAAATAAAACAAATTACAAAACTAGAAGAAAAATTGCAAAAATCTAAGAAAAATGCTCAAACAGAAGAAAATAAAATAACACTAATATAGAAACTATTCCATCTCCCCCCCAAACTTGAATTCGACTATGGCTTCATAGTCAAGAAAAAAATCAGAAGGTGGAACAGTGATACCCTACTACTACTGAGGTGGTGGGTGCGGTAGATACTGGTGGGTATGGGGGTTCCACTCTGGATACTGCCCATGAAAGTTGGGATCATAGGGTGGCATGGGCGGTGGCTGTGGATATCCCCCAAAGTAGTCTCTTCTCCAGTAATGATCGTAGAACGGCTGTTGTTGCTGCTCTATCCTACCCAACTTGTCGTAGACCTACTGCTGGTTGGTGAAGAGATGGTGCTCATTCTCAAAGATTGCCTGCTGATTTTCATAGAGCCTTTTCGGCGTATCATGGATCCATGCAAAAGCTGTCTAATGTGACTGTAGCATTGTCTGCTGGGACTCCTGGATTGACTGGAACATGGTATACATCCCCTGCATAGAATAGGGGTTATCTCCATCGTGGGAGGGCTGTGGTGGCGGTGGCTAGGAAGAAGAGAATGCTCCATAGTTTTGTGTACACTTTCTCGGAGCAACTCGTTGTCGAAGAGGAATAGTGGCTTCCTCCTCCCCTTCTTCATCATCATCGCCCTCTGGAGCCTCCGCCTCTTGAGCTGCTTCTTCTTTCTCATCATCAACATCAATGATCAGCCACCTATAGCTTTGGCTTGGTCTAATGTTGAAAGCAGGGTCGGGCAATTGCGTCCTTTGAAACACACCTCACACATGACATGTGGCATAGGCGATGCCATGTCAGACTTCAAGGAGGCCGGAGTTGACAAAGTGAGAGAGGTTGAGCATGTTTCGACTCTCTATCTTTTTGAGCCCAAAAAGATCAAGCTCCAAGTGCATGGTAAGATGAGTAATAAGGCCCACAAAGTAGATTGGAGCCCGACAAGAAACATTCTTCTTTACCACCATCATGCATGTGAGAAGGAAGGCTCCAAAATTGACCGGTGTCCTCTCTAGCAGACAATGGGGGAAGAAGAGATCCGTCTCCTGGAACTTGCTCTGAGACAACTTGGACCTTGCAAAGAATGACTCGGAAATTATCCGGTGAAGAATCTGGACAAAAGGATGCTCAAAATAAGCTACAGTAGTGTGGTGCCAGCTGATAGAATACCCCTCGGGTATGGTGACCATCTTTGCATACATTGCTTCATAATCAACATTCTGTGGTGGCTGACGTAGATCACCATGGCACCACCCATATATCCTATTGAACTCACAAAGGGTAAGATTGTAGTCCCTATTGTAGAGGCAGAAAGACACACACCCCTCCTTCCATGTAGTCTGCACCGACAGTAGTTCATTGGGAATTACACATATATCGAGTGATGCCAGGAACTCGATTACAATTTCCTTGTAGGTAGGCCATCCACTGAAGAATGGATGCCAGTCCTCATGGTCATGGAAGATCATGGGGGACTCTCATCGTTGTCCCTGAAGAACATAGGTGAGATTGTCCTCAAAACCTAGATCCTTGATAAGCTCGCAGTCACCATACTGGGTTGGCTCAATCGGCCGCTTCTATAACTCTTCATAAACCTTCTTTATCTCTGCTGATGGGTGGACTAGCCTAAGCCGAGAGACTAATCCTTGCTACGGGGTGGGTAGTACAGGTGGTGCATCCCACGATGATGATGCTTTTGATCTCACCATGGTTGCACGACAACGAGTGAGGAAAAGAAAAGAGAATGGAGCTCGGAGAAGACGATCGGGGCACTCAGATAAGATTGAGATCCGCAAAGCCGAAGAAGGTGCTCAGAGACGATCGTCAGTGGTGATATTGGTTGCTCTTGGGTGCTCAGGGATGCTAAGCCTCAGATGTGGAGGGTAGGCAATGAGATTTGCCCTCCTTTTTATAAGGGACGACCAGATCTGCTGTCGGTGCATCAATACCATCGACAGTCCCATCGATGGTATCGACGGTTGTTGGAATCCACCCCTCACTGCAATCGATGACTATTGACGGCTCAATGTAGGGACCTAGATCGGCCTCGTGCCAATGGTAGAGACAGGGTGTCGATACCATTGAAACAGTCCATAGATAGGCATTGTGCACCACTCAATGAAGACCTTGGATCGTTGACGTGTCGTCGATACTATCAACCCATGTGTCAATAGTATCGACACATGTATGTTCCTTTGATCCCCGTGAAGTCTGACCAATTTAACGTTGTTGTAGACATGTCAATACCATTGACCAGTGCGTCGATGGTATTGAAATCACTGAGACAATCTGTCTGAAAATCTCTAGAAAACTTGGTTGCTCTTGGGCTCTCAGGGATGCTAAGCCTCAGATGTGGAGGGTAGGCAATGAGATTGTGTGATTAGAATGAAGATTTTCCCTCCTTTTTATAAGGGATGACCAGATCTGCTGTCGGTGCGTCAATACCATCGACAGTCCCGTCAATGGTATCGACGGTTGTTGGAATCCACCCCTCACTGCAATCAATGACTGTTGACGGCTCGATGTAGGGACCCGTATCGGCCTCGTGCCAATGGTAGAGACAGGGTGTCGATACCATCAAAATAGTCCACAGATAGGCATTATGGACCGCTCAATGAAGACCACAGATCATTGACGTGTCGTCGATACTAGCGACCCATGTGTCGATAGTATTGACACTTGTATGTTCCTTCGATCCCCGTGAAGTCTGACCAATTTAACGTTGTTGTAGACATGTCAATACCATCGACCAGTGTGTCGATGGTATCGCAATCACTGAGACTATCTGTCTGAAAATCTATAGAAAACTTGCTACCATCGACGACGAGTCGATACAATCGATGTTTGATCCTTTTTCTAACTGTTGCAGTTTTGATACCATCGACGAGGTCGTCGATGGTATCGACAGAATGAAATTTTAGTAGAATTTTCCACTATTCCAAATTCGATACCATCGACCCAGATGTCGATGGTATCGACCGTTCCCCAGCCTGCACACTCAACAAACACATCAGGGTATCATTTTTAGAGACTAAGTGTTGAATTAATGAAAACTACCTAGGAATGAAAAAAATTTAAAGAAACAAACATGTACACTACCAAGGTTGGGTTGCCTCCCAACAAGCGCCTCATTTAACGTCTTGGGCTAGATGCATGCATGCTCCTCATTCCTCATTTAGTGCCATGAATTTGATCTCATGCACTTTCCTTATGTAGTCATCCCCATAATAGTGCTTCAACCTTTGACCATTCACCAAGAATATTCTTTCACCATCTCTCACCATAATAGCACCATGGGGTTGCACCTCCTCTATAACAAAAGGTCCACTCCATCGAGATTTCAATTTCTTGGGATGCAACTTCAACCTCGAATTGAACAATAGGACACTCTCACCCTTCTTGAACACTCACAATTGAATGTGGCGATCGAGTATTTGCTTTGTCTGCTCCTTGTAGATCCTTGAGTTCTCATATGCATTCATCCTTAGCTCATCCAACTCATTGAGCTCTAACATTTGCTTTCTCCCTGCATCATCCATACTCAAGTTCAACTTCCTTAGTGCCCAGTGTGCCTTATGCTCTAATTCCACCGGCAAGTGACAAGCCCTCCCGTAAGCCAACCTAAAAGGCATGGTGCTTATATGTGTCTTGAATGCGGTTCTATATGCCCATAGTACATCCGGTAGTAATGCACTCCAGTTCTTCCTTGAAGAGGCCATTGCGCGCTCTAATATCTTCTTAATCTCCCTATTGGACACCTCCACTTGGCCCTGCATCTGTGGGTGATATAGGGTGCCTACATTATGCTTGACCCCATATTTGCTCAATAGTGTAGCGAATTTCCTATTTGTGAAGTGGGTGCTTCCATCACTAATGATCATCCATGGCACACCAAACCTACAAAAAATATGCTCCTTCACTAACATGCACACTACCGCAGCGTCATTAGTCCTTGTGGGTATTGCCTCTACCCACTTCAACACATAATCAACAACAAGCAAAATATACAAATTGGAATTAGAGGACACAAAGGGTCCCATGAAATCAGTGCCCCACAAATCAAATACCTCAACTTCTTGAAATACATTGAGGGGCATCTCTTTCCGTTTTGAGATGTTACCTACCCTTTGACATGAATCACACCTCCTCACATAATCATAGGCATCCCAGAAAAGTGTAGGCCAATAAAGGCCACTCTCTAATACCTTCTCCATAGTCCTCGTACTCACATGATGACCGCCAGTGGGAAATGTATGACAGTGACTGATCACACTATCATATTCACTCTCAGGTACACACCTGCACAAAATTCCATCCATGTACTGTCTCAACAAAATAGGGTCATCCCAAAAATAATATCTCAAAGAATGGAAAAACCTCTTTCACTCTTGATAAGTCCAATCATCCAAAATTTCTTTACATGTGAGATAGTTCATGATATGTGAAAACCAAGGGTCCTTAGATTGAATGGAAAGGATTTGCTCATCCAGAAAGGTCTCAGTAATGGGTATGTTGGTATGTCTCTCTTCCACCCACTCTAACTGAGACAAGTGGTTTGCAACCACATTCTCAATGCCCGCCTTATCCTTAATTTCAATGTCAAATTCTTGCAAGAGTAAGATCCACCTAATGAGTCTAGGCTTGGCATCTTTCTTTTCCATTAAGTATTTTATGGTGGCATGGTCCATCCATACTACAACTTTAGACCCCACCAAATATTGCCTAAATTTTTTGAATGCAAAAACCATGGCAAGAAATTCTTTTTTAGTGGTGGTGTAATTGAGTTAGGCATCATTCAAAGTCTTAGATGCATAGAAAATGACTATGGGTTTGTTCTCAAGGCGCTGCCCAAGAACGGCCCCCACAATGAAATCTGACGCATCACACATAAGCTCAAAGGGCTTAGTCCAATCCAGTGTTTGAACAATCGACGCGGAGATCAACTTTTGCATGAGGACCTCGAAGGCATGCATACATTTATCATTGAAGTCAAAAACAACATCCTTCTCAAGCAATTCTGATAATGGCTTAGCGATTTTAGAAAAATCCTTGATAAACCGGCGATAAAACCCAACATGACCAAGGAAACTCCTCACCCCTTTCACCGAATTCGGTGGAGGTAGTTTGGAAATAACATCAATCTTTACTGGATCTACCTCCAATCCCTTGCTAGACACCTTGTGTCCAAGCACTATGCTTTCGCTAACCATCATATGACATTTTTCCCAATTGAGGACTAAATGTGTGTCCTCACATCTTTGTAGCACCTTGTCTAGGTTATACAAACACTCATCAAAAGAGGCACCATAGATGGAAACGTTGTCCATAAAAACCTCTAAACAACACTCCACCATATCCAAAAAGATAGCAAGCATGCAGCACTGAAAAGTAGTCGGTTCGTTGCACAAACCGAATGGCATCCGACGATATGCGAAAGTCCCATAAGGACAAGTGAAAGTAGATTTCTCTTGGTCCTTAGGTTCTATGGAAATCTGATTATAGCTGGAATAGCCATCTAAAAAGCAGAAGTGAGAGTGGCCAGCCAGCCGCTCTAAAATCTGATCAATGAATGGGAGAGGAAAATGATCTTTTAAAGTGGCAGAATTCAACCGACGGTAATCAATACAAACACGCCACCCGATTACCAATTGGGTGGTGACAGGTTCATTCCAAATATTTTGAGTTACCTTGATCCCCCCCTATTTAGGGACTACCTGTGTTGGGCTCACCCATGTAGATTCTGAAAAAGCATAGATGATGCCTGCAGAGAGAAGTTTGATCACCTCCTTTTTGACGACCTCCATCATGACGGGGTTGAGGCGACGTTGTGTCTGAATCACAGGTTTGGCTCCTTCAGCGAGCCAGATCTTGTGTTGGCAAAGAGTAGGGGAGATCCCCTTGATGTCAGAAACTGACCACCCAAATGCACCACAGTGGTTCTTCAACACTATCATCAACTGTTCTTCCTCAGCGGCACTCAAATATGCTGAAATTATCATTGGTAGCTTTGCATCTGCCGCTAAGAATGTGTATTTCAAGTGAGGGGGCAATGACTTAAGATTTAACTCCAGCGGGCTGACCAAAGAAGATTTAAGCGGTGGTGGCAGTGGTCCTAGCTCTTTATAGTGCTTGGCATAGTAGCAAGGAAGCACTTGAATCATCTTAACACATTCTTGTAATGACGTACTTCTCATCCAATCATTCATTATGTTAAACAAACAAGCTTCAAGAGGTAATTGTGGGTATGAGTCAAGCATGGAGACTGCTATAGCTTCATCCTTGGTAGACAATGAGACTTCCTCTTCCTCATCATTGAGATAACCCGCAACTTTAACAAGAGAAACCACTTTTGTTTGTTCTATGATGTCCACAGTAATTATTCCCTTATCTACCTTCTTCATGACGTGATCCATAGAAAGAAATGACTTCCCTAAGAAAAGAGAGATATTATTATCAAAGTGCTTCACTTTACCATGCGTATAAAAAAAATTGTCGTTTCCTCGGCAACAACACCAAAAACTTGACACGACTTTACCATGCATATAACACAAGTGTACACGTCAATGTAATATAGGCCTTGTGAGTCCCGAGTCGAATACATGGAAACGTAATTATCGGTAGACTACTACTAACTACTCGCGATCAGCTAAACCAATTATAAAAGTTTGGAAGTTGTTTTGAAAAAGAACAATAAAAATAAAAGAAAACAAAACAATCAATTAAATGGTTGGTTTAATCAATTCAAAAGAAATCTCTAGGATTGTGGTTTCACCATGGGTTCTCATTGTACTAATTCCTTCACAATTATCACAACTCGTCTCCCTTTTTAGATAGTGGCTTGTAGCCAGAATTTCTCACTTCTACGATACAATTCACTACCTTAATCTAGGTCGGTTCCACGCCAGTAGTAACCTATGCCCTAGACTAGGTGCATGAAAAACATGTCTCTGGGTTCCCACCATTAACTGTACATAACCTTTTCCAAAGGATTTTTAGTTAATGTGATTACCACCTCTTTTCAACCATTAATTCTTTGTCAAAAGCAATTAAATGTATTAGATTACCATTATGGTGATCAAGCACAATGATAGCGATGGAGAAAACAATATCATACCACGGATTTGAGGGACAAATTATGATAAACTATGTAAGAAGAGTCATACAACGATTTCCCGGGCTACTCCTGGTCCTAGAGACAAAGGGGATTAGCCCCGCATGTTCATCTCAATGCAAAACTCCATGAGGGAATGAGAAAACATGGAGAAAATGTGAATGGAGATGGTGTAACCCCTAAAAAAAGAAGAACTAGGTGATCCTCGACGCGAGATGAGTGTTCTACAGCCTTCCGGCGGTGAAAAGCTTTGTTTGCATCTCTGGAATCTCACGGGGCATAGCTCTTGGCTCCATTCTTCGCTCTCTCCTCCTTTGGGACTTGTGCAATGGAATAGAACGTATCTCCTGACTTTGTGCCGTCTTTTTCTAGGTATAGGTACCACTTACGGCCGCTAAAAGAATGTAGCCATCCGATTGAAGTTGTTCTAGACAAAACTCTGATCCGACGGCGTTGATACCATCAATGGGGTGTCAATGGTATCGACACCTTAGGGTACCGATGCTTTCTTCAATTTCTGGAAGCCGCCTGATGGCATCTCGATACCATCGACCACTCCCTTCGATGGTATTGATAGAATGATATTTAGCTCGCTGTTGGACTTTCGATACCATCAAAAAAGTGTCAATGATATCGAACTATATGCTTCCTCTCCGACTCTTCTACTTTTGCTCTGTCGATGCTATCGACAAACCGTCGATGGTATCGACAGGTCCAAAATTGTGAATTGCCTGGAAATGAGAGAAAAACACAAATCAAATCTAAGAAATATGATAATCTATAAAAAAAATGTAAAACAAGATGAACTTGATGCAGGTAAGGATAATAGGCTAAAGGAATTGAATCATGCGATATTAAACACAAATATGACCAATAAGCGTATAAAATGAGTTAAAACTAGCCTATAAAAGTGACTCAAAACCCCTGCATCATAAGGCAATCAAAGAATTAAATGAGAAGATGGACCTTATAGCAAATAGACTGCTAGAAAAAGATGATGAAGGATCTGATGATGAGGCACATGCTAAGTTCATGCGTCAACAATAGGGCTACAGGAATAATGATTATTCATGGAGAAAGGACAATAAATTTTCCTGGAAGGATCCAAATAACTTTTTGTATGATCCGGACCAGAAGCCATAGCCCAATGCAGAAGATAAGAGTAATGAGTTGCTCAACCAGGTGATAAAGCAAAATCAAGAGTTGATGAGCACTTTCGGAAAACAAATTAAATCTCAAGGAGAATTTATGAACCAATTCGGTCAGACTTTGCAAAGTCATGGGGCACAGATTAGGACGCTTGAGACGTCTATTGCACAGATGGTAGCCAAAATTGCAAGTTTGAAGAGGCCAGCACAACATGTTTTTCTAGGGAATACTAATGTTCCAGGAGGAAACCACCAAGCCAAAGCAATTTTGTTGAGGATTGGAAAGAAAATTTTAAACTTCAAGGCCGATGAACCAAGCACACCATTGCCAGAAGCTACAGGTGAGGCCGTAGAGGATGTCGTAGTCACAGAGACAGTGGAGGATGAAGTAGAGAAGGCCACAGAGGAGCCCACTGCGGAGAAAGAGATAGAGAAGATGACACCTTATGTGCCACCACATCAGAGGGCACAGACCGTCCCAGTTCCTTATCCAAATAGTATGAAAGCAAAGAAGGTGGATGCACAGTTCAAGAAGTTCCTGGATAGCTTTAGGAAACTTTCGATCAAAATTCCTTTATTAGAGGCCATTGAGAAGATTCCCTCCTATGGTAAGTTCTCGAAGGATATAATTACCAAGAAGATAAATATTCCTGACACAGAGTTGGTAGTGCTTAAGGAGCAGGTCAGCGCCCTTATTTTGGGAAAATTGCCACCAAAGCGACAAGATCTGGGTTGTTTCAATATTTCATGCTACATTGGAAATGTGAAATTCGGCAAAGCACTATGTGACTCAAGAGCGAGCATCAATTTGATGCCTCTCTCTCTACTTTTAAGAAACTTGGTCTTAAAGAATCCCGAAAGAGTAACATCACAATCCAGCTTGTAGATAATTCCATTGTAAGGCCTTATGGGATTTGTGAGGATGTTCTGGTCAAAGTGGATAAATTTGTATTTCTAGCAGATTTCGTGGTGATGGAAATTCAAGATGAGCAAGGAAATGAGTTGCTTCTAGGTAGACCCTTCTAGGCTACAACTAACATGATTCTACAAATGGGTAGAGGTCGGTTGACCATGGGTATAGCAGGTGACAGATTTGAAATCAAGATGCCAGTTGACTCACAATCATCACATGAGCAAGGACAGTGTAGAAAAATAAGACACTTTAATCACAACATTTCCATTTGTTTAGGGAAACCATTTCTTGATATGGCTCACGTCATGACAAAGGTGGATAAGGGAACACTTGATGTGGACATCATGGAACAAATGAAGGTGGTTTCTCTTGTCAAAGTTGTGGGTTATCCCAATGATGAAGAAGAGGAAGTCCCACCGTCTACTGAGGATGATGCCATAGTAGTCTCCATGCTTGACTCATACCCACAATTACCTCTTGAAGCTTTCTTGTTCAACATCTTGGATGATTGGATGAGAAGCACGTCATTGCAAGAATGTGTGAACATGTTGCGAGTGCTTCCTTGCTACTACGCCAAGCACTATGAAGAACTAGGACCGCTGCCACCACCACTTCAATCTTCTTTGGTCAGCCCACCAGATTTAGAGCTAAAGTCGCTGCCCCCTCACTTGAAATATGCATTCTTAGCGGTTGATGCAAAGCTACCGGTGATCATTTTGGCATATTTGAGTGCCGCTGAGGAAGAACAGTTGATGATTGTGTTGAATAATCATCGTGGTGCATTCATGTGGTCAGTTTCTGACATCAAGGGGATCTCCCCTACTCTATGCCAACACAAGATCTGGCTCGTTGAAGGAGCCAAACCTGTGATTCAACCGCAACGTCGCCTCAACCCTATCATGATGGAGGTCGTCAAGAAGGAGGTGATCAAGCTTCTCTCTACGAGCATTATCTATTCTATTTCAGACTCTACATGGGTGAGCCCCACGTAGGTAGTCCCTAAAAAGGGGGGAATCATGGTAACTCAAAATATTTTGAACGAGCCTATCACTACCCGATTGGTGACCGGGTGGCGTGTCTGCATTGATTACCGTCGTTTAAATTCTGCCACTCTGAAAGATCATTTTCCCCTGCCATTCATTGATCAGATTTTAGAGTGGTTGGTTGGCCTCTTTCATTTTTGTTTTTTAGACGGCTATTCCGGTTATAACCAAATTTCCATAGACCCTAAGGACCAAGAGAAGTATACCTTCACTTGCCCTTATGGGACTTTCACATATCGTCGCATGCCTTTTTGTTTGTGCAACACACTGGCTACTTTTCAGCGTTGCATGCTTGCTATCTTTTCAGATATGGTAGAGCATTGTCTAGATGTGTTTATGGACGAATTTTCCATCTACAGTGCATATTTTGATGAGTTCTTATATAATCTAGACAAGGTTCTACAAAGATGCAAGGACACACATTTAGTCCTCAATTGGGAAAAATTCCATATGATGGTTAGCGAAGGCATAGTGCTTGAACACAAGGTGTCTAGCAAGGGACTGGAGGTAGATCTAGTAAAGATTGAGGTTATTTCAAAACTACCCCCACCGAACTCGGTGAAAGGGGTGAGGAGCTTCCTTGGTCATGCGGGGTTTTATCGCCGGTTTATTATGGATTTTTCTAAAATCGCTAAGCCATTATCAGAATTGCTTGAGAAGGATGTGGTTTTTTATTTCAATGAAAAATGTATGCATGCCTTTGAGGTTCTCAAGAAAAAGTTGATTTTCGTGTCGATTGTTCAAATGTCGAATTGGAGTAAGCCCTTTGAGCTTATGTGTGATGCATCCGATTTTTCCATGGGGGTCATTCTTGGGAAGTGCCTTGAGAATAAACCCACAATTATTTTCTATGCTTCTAAGACTTTGAATGATGCCCAACTTAATTATACCATCATAGAAAAAGAATTGCTTGCCGTGGTTTCTGCATTCAAAAAATTTAGGCAATATTTAGTGGAGTCTAAAGTTGTGGTATGGATAGACCATTCCGCCATAAAGTACTTAATGGAAAAGAAAGATGCCAAGCCTGGAGTCATTAGGTGGATCCTACTCTTGCAAGAATTTGACATTGAGATTTAGGATAAGGTGGACATTGAGAATGTGGTCGCGGACCACTTGTCTCGGTTAGAGCAAGTAGATGAGAGAGATACTAACATACTCATTACCGAGACCTTCCCAGATGAGCAAATCCTTTCTATTCAATCTAAGGATCCATGGTTTTCCCATATCGTAAATTATCTTGTATGCAAAGAACTTCCAAATGATTGGACTTACCAATAGAAAAAGAGGTTTTTCCATTCTCTGAGATATTATTTTTGGGATGACCCTATTCTTTTGAGACATTGCAGGGATGAAATTTTATGCAGGTGTGTACCCGAGAGAAAATATGATAGTGTGCTCAGTCACTGTCATACATTGCCCACTGACGGTCATCATGAGAGCACAAGGATGACGGCTAAGGTATTGGAGAGTGGCCTTTATTGGCCCATAGGTTTCTGAGATGCCTATGATTATGTGAGGAGGTGTGACTCATGTCAAAGGGTAGGTAACATCTCAAAGCGGAAAGAAATGCCCCTTAATGTGTTTCAAGAAGTTGAGGTATTTGATTTGTGGGGCATTGATTTCATGGGACCCTTTGTGTCCTCCAATTCTAATTTATATATCTTGCTTGTTGTTGATTATGTGTCTAAGTGGGTAGAGGCAATACCCACAAGGACTAATGACACTACGGTAGTGTGCAGGTTCGTGAAAGAGAATATCTTTTGTAGGTTTGTTGTGCCATGAATGATCATAAGTGATGGCGGTACCCACTTCACAAACAAGAAATTCACTACACTATTGAGTAAATATGGGGGTCAAGCATAATGTAGGTACCCCATACCACCCACAGATGCAAGGCCAAGTGGAGGTTTCCAATAGAGAAATCAAGAAGATCTTGGAACACATGGTGGCCTCTTCCAGGAAAAATTGGAGTGCACTACTACCGGATGCACTATGGGCATATAGGACTGCGTTTAAGACACCGATAGGCACCATGCCTTTTAGGTTGGCTTCCGGGTGGGCTTGTCACTTTCCTGTGGAGTTAGAGCATAAGGCACATTGGGCACTAAGAAAGCTAAACATGAACATTGATGATGTAGGGAGAAAGCGGATGCTAGAGCTCAATGAGTTGGATGAGCTCAAGATGAATGCATATGAGAACTCGAGGATCTACAAGGAGAGGACAAAGCAAATACATGATGGCCACATTCAATTGCGAGTTTTCAAGAAGGGTGATAGTGTGTTATTGTTCAATTTGAGATTTAAGTTGCATCCCGGGAAATTGAAATCCCGGAGGAGGTGCGACCCCATGGTTCTATCATGGTGAGAAATGGTGCGAGAACATTCTTGGTGAATGGTCAAAGGATGAAGCACTACTATGGGGAAGATTACGCAAGGAAATTGCATGAGATCAAACTCATGGCACTACAAGAGTAATGAGGAGCATGATTTCATCTAGCCCAAGACGTTAAATGAGGCGCTTGTTGGGAGGCAACCCAACCTTGGTAGCTTACATGGTTATTTCTTAAAATTTTTCATATTCCTAGGTAGTTTTCATTAATTTAGCACTTAGTCTCTAAAAATGATACCCTGATATGTTTGTTGAGTGTATAGGCTGGGGAACATTTGATACCATCGATGCTTAGGTCAATGGTATCAAAATTGGAACAGTGAAAAATTCTACCAAAATTTCATCTCGTCAATACTATTGACTGCCTCATCGATGGTATCGAGATGAGAACAGACAGAAAGATGGACGAGCATCGACGGCATCGAAAAGTCGTCGATGGTAGCGAAATCTCTGGTGATATTCAGACTGGATGTCTCAGTATTTTCGATACCATTGACACATTGGTCGATGGTATCAACATGTCTATAGCAAAAATCGCAATGGCCAGACTTCATGAGGATCAAAGAAACATACATGTGTCGATACTATCAACAAGGAGTTGATAGTATCGACGGACACATCATTAATCCAAAGTCTACATCGAGTGGTTCACAATGCCTATCTGTGGACAGTGTCGATGGTATCAACACTCTGTCACTACCATTAACACGTAGATGATCTGGGCCCCCACATCGAGCCGTCAATAGCCGTCGATCGTGGCGAGCTGCAGATTCCAATAGCCGTCGATACCATCGATGTGACTGTGGATGGTATCGATGCACCGACAGCAGGTGCGGCCTCCCCTTATAAAAAGGGAAGCAATCCTTCAATCCAACATCACATCTTCATTGCTTATCTTCCACAATTGAGCCTAAGCAACTCCGAGCATCCGGGAGCAACCAGAATCATCACCGTCGATAGTCTTCGAGCATCTTCTTCGGCTCCACAAATATCTATCTTCTCTGAGTGGATCAACTATCTTCTCCAAGCTCTATTATCCTTTCTTTATCTCTCACTCGTTGCCCCTTTTGCAACAATGGTGAGATCCAGAGCCTCATCATCCAGAGCTACCCTGGCTGCCCCACCTACCCCGCAACAAGGACCGGTTCCTTACCTAAGGCTAGTCTATCCATATCTAGAGGTTAAAAAGGTATACGAGGAGCTATGGAAGCACTCCATTGAGCCGACGCGGTATGGAGACTGGAAGTTGATCAAGAATCTGGGTTTTGAGGCCAATATGGCCTATGTGCTGCAGGGACAATTGGGAGAGTCCCCTAGGTTGTGTCGTGACCACGCTGATGGTCATCCATTCTTCAGCGGGTGGCCCACTTACAAGGAGACCGTCATTGAGTTCATGGCATCTCTGGACATTTGTGTCATCCCCAATGAATTAGTACCAGCACACACAGAGTGGAAAGAGGGGCATTTTTCTTTCCGCCTCTACAATAAGGACTATACGATGACCCTTCGCGAGTTCAATGTGATTTATGGGTGGGCCCATTACGACCTCCGCCAGCCAGTGCACAATGCGGATTATGATGCTATGGTTGCCAAGCTAGTTATTGTACCAGCGGGATACTCGATCAGCTAGCACAATGCCTGCATAGATGATTTTGAGCATCCATTTGTCAAGATCTTGCACCGTATTCTCTCTAACACCTTATTTGCAAGATCAAAGCTGTCTGAAAGCAAATTTTAGGAGACAGACCTGTTCTTCCTCTATAGTCTGCTGGAGCGGACACCCATCAATTTTGGAGCCTTCTTCCTCATACGTGTAATGGCGGTTAAGAGGAATGTTTCTCACATGGCTCCCATTTATTTTGGGGGTCTAATTATGCCAAATGCAATGTACCTGGGCCTGGATTTGTCTGGGCTACCCAAGCTAGAGTGTAAGAACATGCTCAATTTGAGCCATTTTGTGAATGCAGGCCTCGTTGAAGCTCGTCATGGCACTGTCTATGACACCTGCCACGTGGCTGGAGTCTTTCAGAGGAGGGAATTGCCAGACCCTACTTTCAACATCAGGCCTGGCCAAAGCTATAGGTGGCTTATCATTGATGTTGATGAGGATGAGGTAGAACAAGCTGAAGAAGTAGAAGTTCAAGATGGCGACGATGATGAAGAAGAGGAGGAGGAAGTCACCATTCCTCTTCGACGACGAGTTGCTCCGAGAAAGCATCCACAAAACTATGGAGCCTTCTCTTCTTCCCAGCCACTGCCACCACAACCCTCCCACGACGGAGATGGCCCCTACTCTATGCAGGGGATGTATACCATGCTCTAGATGATCCAGGAATCCCAGCAGATGATGCAAAAGTCGCATCAGATAGCTTTTGCAGGGATCCAGGAAACGCAGAATAGGCTTTATGAAAATCAGTAGACGATCTTTGAGAATGAGTGCCAGCTCTTCACCAACCAGTAGCAGGTCTATGACATGTTGGGGAGGATAGAGTAGCAGCAACATCCTTTCTACAATCACTACTGGAGCAGAGACTACTTTGGGGGATATCCACAACCACCTCCCATGCCTCCCTACGATCCCAACTTTCAGGGGCATTATTCAGAGTGGAACCCCCATACTCACCAGTACCCGTTGCACCGACCGCCTCAGTAGTAGAAGGGTATCACTGCTCCACCTTCTGAGTTTGTTCTTGACTATGAGGTCATAGTCAAAATCAAGCTTGGGGGGGAGATGGAACAATTTCTATCTTAGTTTTATTTCATTTTCTTTTGTTGTAGCATTTTTCTTAGTTTTTTTTTTGCAATTTTTCTTTTAGTTGCATAATTTGGTTTATTTATGGCTTTCTAGGATCCACTTTCTATGTAGTGTAACCAGTGGAGTTTATATGTAATTGCATGTCATCTCAATGTTTTCATGTGGGGTTTGGAAGAAAATGAATCTAAATGAAAAATCTTTCAGAAATTGTAAGTTTGACTTGTTTGAAATTGAGTACATAACTGAGGAAAGTAATTGGGTAGGTCAACTTTAAAACATATGATCATAACTGTACATCCTTATGGTTCAAGAAATGAGGATGGATGTGGATGTTGAGCTTAAACTGACCAAACGGTAATAGGACTTTAATTTGAAGTGAGAAGAGAGGAACCTCTTAGTTACCTTGTGCACATGTCAGTAAGGAGGGACATATAATCTTTTCCAATGGTTCTGTCATTTCATCTTGTAATCTATCCACCTCACTTCATTCACACTCCACCATAAGAACTGAGAGCACCTTATAGTTTTTCATCTCTTGATTGCATGTCATTTAGATAGGAGGATTGCATTATAGCTAGATTTTGCATAAAAATAAAAAAATGTAGATTAGTCATGCATGCACACATTCTAGAGTGCATGTCATTGTAGTTGCATAATTTCTTTCATATAGTTGCATTTTGCATGCTTTTGAGCATATAGGACATTATGTGCCTTATCTCTTCTGAAAAATAAGAAAAGTAGAGAACTTATTCTATACTCTCTGGAAAGTAGATTATAATGCATCAATTGTAGTAGTTATGTGAATATAAGCCCGAGAAAATTTTATTCTTTTCCTTAGTCAATTGACAAAAATGGGGCTTGAAAAAGAAGAAGAAAAAAAAGGTTTGAGAAATAAATAAAAATCAGAGGGAGAAAGGAACTTGTTTCACCTGCATAATAGGAAGAATGAGCACATGATGTAGTTTTTTAGACATTTCATCTCACATTGAGATGAAATAGTAGTGCATGCATCATTCCGCCTAAAATGTAGACAATAGGTCATTTGCATATGTATATGTATCATTTAGGTCATTTTTGTTGTTTTTGCATGTTAAACTGTATGGTGCTTTCTTTTCTTCCACAGTCACCCATTCCATCCACCTATTGCTCAAAATGGTAGGCCACCCATGATTATCTCCTCAAACATATCAGTCAAACCCTTTGACTATACCATCAAAGTGAAGATCTGGCTCTGAGTTGCTTGTACTCAATCAATCACATTGATTAATCCATTGTAACTTATAGACCTCATTTGCATTAATCGATTCATAAACCTTATAGGTTGTGTCACATAACATCCTTGTCTTATTCCTCATAGGAATGTAGTTTTAGTATCCGTATGCCAAATCTCTTAGTCATTAAGTTACAATTAACAAGCATCATCCTTCTCAAAATGTTATCCATGTGTCTTAATGCTTAAGACTCATTCACACTTATGGATTTCATCCCAATGGGTGCTACCATCAAGGTCATGCCTTATGGTTCACATGGAAGTCATTTAGGATGTAATGGTCATAAACCATAACTCAAAATCCGGTTCCTCATATTCATCTAGATAGTTGACTCATCACATGACCAACTTATCACATAGATAATCGGGGTGTATCTGTTAAGGATATAAGAACTCACAACTCTTTGTGATTCTTAATGTCCTTTATTAGTGTAGGGTATTCTTTATTTAAGAAGAATTTAGTTATTTGATAATCATCCTCTAACTCCTTAGAGTATGACTCCTTCTTGATTTAGACATCACCATGCCTTAATCATGAGTTCATTATGATACACTATCATAATCACTCATAAGGATCTCAAACATTTGGTTCAAGTGTTTCATTCATTGATCTAATCAAGAATTAACACTTTACCAAATTTGTACTTCATCTATGATATTCTTGAACACCTCAAGATATTCATATTGGTATTTCTCTAAACAACATTTGAAGTATCAACATTAACTCCAATAGGTATGTAAATACATCACGTGTATTATACTTAATAGGATAATCAATCTCCCACTATGACTAGTGAAGATTGATCATGTCCAAGAGTTTCATGTCTCTTACTGGTTCTCTAACCAAAAGAGTCCAGATTTATCCATCATATGGAAACTAGAAATGAATTTCTCATGATTTATGCTAATTTGATTGTTTGAGTTATCAATAATTTTTAGGTATCATTTTTATCTTATGCATACCAAGTACCACAAGATAAGCAAGGCATTGCCACAAAGATTGAAACATCAACTTTATTAATTTCCATCATTATCATACAATATGCAAAAAGTAAGGTGTTTCTATTCCTTGGCAAATATGAAATAGTAGTTCATAACTCTATTACATGCCTTCAAGGATGAAAATAAACTAAAGTACTCCTATCTATGGTGGCAACACTTGCCCCATTTATTGGGTGCTTTACATTTTATATCTTGGTATCATATACCTCAAAAAATGTTATAAGTTTATTTCATGACACCTTCAGGTGGAGACGTCTGTTGCCTCCTTCTTCTTTAGTTCTTCCCGATAGAGTGGGCAATTCCTTTTCTAATGCCCTAGCTTTTGACAATGGTGGCAATTTCCTCTCTTGGTCACGCCTCCCTTGGCCTTGAGTGTTGAAGATGACTTGGG
Organism: Alisma plantago-aquatica; assembly: GCA_963693085.1. Lineage (NCBI taxonomy): Eukaryota > Viridiplantae > Streptophyta > Magnoliopsida > Alismatales > Alismataceae > Alisma > Alisma plantago-aquatica. The sequence goes on along the minus strand of OY856410.1, from coordinate 1,401,687,438 downwards.
TTGCTGGCTAGCATCGGAACCTTTCTTAGCCTTGCCTTTGCCCTTGCGCTTGGACTTGCCTTTCTTGTTGCTGATCATCATCATAGACTTAGGCTTGTCCTTCTTCATCTGTGCCTCGACTGTCCTCAACATGCCCAGCAACTCTGTCAATGGTTTGTCAAAGTTGTTCATGTTGTAGTTCATCACAAACTGACTATAGGATTCTAGCAACGATTGTAGTATCATGTCAGTAGCCAACTCTTGGCTCAGGGGAAATCCCAATCTTGTCAGGTTCTCTACATACCCAATCATCTTGAGTGTGTGAGGACCAAATGGATCTCCTTCTGTCATGACACACTTGAACAGCACCCTGGAGACATCATATCTCTCTTGTCGTGCTTGATCTTCATACATGTTCTTGAGATGTTGAATCATCTCAATGACACCCATGTTCTCATGTTGTCTCTGCAACTCGTGGTTCATGGAGCACAAAAACAAGCACTTTGCATCAATGGAATCTTCAAAATGCTTCTTATAAGCATCCCTTTCTGCGTTTGGTGCTGTAGGAGAAGGTTCCTCTAGATCTAGAGTATCCAGGACATAGAGCTTTTGCTCTTGAGTGAGAAAAATTCTCAATTTCCTAACCAGTCGTGGAAGTTAGTCCCATTCAGCTTGTCCTTTTCAGGGACCGATCACAATGAAAAGTGATTGTTGTTTGTTTTCATTTGTACTGCAAAAGGAAATATATGCAATTTAGTCCAAAACTCAATTTTGTCTTATTTGATTGATTTAAAAGGTTAACGATATAATTAGGACTTTAATTAATTATTGCTCCCACTATTTTTGTTCAAATTGATAGCCCTCACCATCAATTTGGAAGATTGCAGCGTACAACCTTCTAGTGGGTCAAGATTCATATTTCATCAAGTCATGAGTCAGCTTTGGCTGATCGCACACAATCTTGACTATTTAGGTAGGCCATCATGCCAATTGCATCATATGCAACTCTTGATGAATGAGCATGCGCAACACCTTGCCATGAACATTCTGTGCCTCTGGCTTAGACGCTCTAAGAATCACCAGTTCAGTCTAACCCAAAACCCAACACGGTAAACATGCACCCTGTTGGCTAAATGGACATCTATAAAATCCCTTTGTTTTGATTATGACAAACATTTCATTCTTATTTATCTAACGAGCTACTTGAGTGTGCAGGATGGCACAACTATAAGGGAAATCCAACGTGAAGTATTTATATTTTCATGCAAATGTAATCATTGTAAAAACTTGTACAGAATTATAATGTACAAGTACTTAGAATCGCATGTAATTCAAGCATTGGATTTTCCCTAGCTAAACACCTTAGTCATCCATTCAATAGGATCACATAATGCACACTCATGCACACACTTAGTATCTTAATTGAAAGATTGAAAACAGAGTCAATCTCGGTCGACCACACTCCTCGACCGAGACACTCTCGGTCGACAAACCTCTCGACCGAGATTGACCAAAAATAGCCATTAGACACAGCAGTTAATAGTTGCAAATAAACGTTAATCCAGAGAGCCTGTCGGTCGACAAATCCTCGACCGACTGGACATCTCGGTCGACAAGTCCTCGACCGAGATGGTCTCTGACAGCAACTGCAGAATTAATTAACTAGCCGTTGCTAATGCACCTAACTTATTCCTAACGGCTAGTTAAGCACTAGGAACCCCCTTGAAGTTGTCTAGAATGTCCTTAAGCATACTTAGGCCATTCCTATAAATAGGACAAGCCATAGGACACTATGATACACTTCTTACACTTGCTATACTTGAGAAAATACTTGAGCCCTCTTGTGCAATCTGTGTGAACTGAGCTGTGTGATCAATTGGCCATTTTTCTCCTTAGCTCAAGCTCGTCCTATAGGCTAGATTTTCCTAACCCTAGCAATCACAAGTCCATCATATTGGCTAGGAAAATCCAAACGCTTGATCTAGGGAAATCAAGCCTTGAGCTACAAGGATAAGTTGTATTTTCTTTTATTCCTTTCTCGTTCCTTTGTATTACTTGTACTCTCCTTGCTACTCCAGGTAGGAGGCTGCGGATTGGAGAGGTTGAAGCTCTTCGTGTGAAGAGGAGGACTTTGGACTACTTCGGAAGGCTGTCTTGACGGGAAGCTACTTCAGGAGGAAGGCTACTTCAAGGGGGAGCTTGAAGTTACTTCAAGGAAGGCTGCTTCGAGGTTGGCAAGACTACTTCAGGGTGAAGGCTGTCCAAAGGGTGTTTAGAAAGTATTGTAAATAATATGTAACATCCTTGAGAGGTAATAAAATTTAGTACTTTCAAAATCCCGGTTGGGTAAGCAACCGGGTAGTGGACTGACTCCTTAGTATTTGCTAAGGTGGAACCACTCTAAACACCTGTGTTCCTCTTCTCAATCTTTACTTTGGTTGTTTGAGTTTAAATTATTTTAAAATCTCTATAAAACTCTATTCACCCCCCCCTCTAGAGGTTTTCAATTGGTATCAGAGCAGGCTTCAAGGAGCCCTAACAAAGTCTTGAAGAAAAGATGGGGGATGGAGTGCTCAACAACCTCAACATTGAAGGAACGCTCGTTGCTCGACCTCCGGCATTTGACGGGACAAACTATCAATACTGGAAGAGAAGAATGCAATTTTACTTCCAAGGAATCAATTGGGATCTTTGGAGAATGGTATCTACACCATACACACTTCCACAAGACGAGTTCGAAGTATGGGACGCTAATACGGTAAAAATGGCACAAATGAATGCAAAGGCGGTAAGCATTTTATATTGTTCCATTTCAGTAGGTGAATTTAATAGAGTATCAAACTGTGATACCGCATATGACATTTGGCATAGATTATCTATAACATATGAGGGTACGGTTCAAGTTAAAAACTCTAAAGTTAGTTTGCTTAAAACCAAATTTGAACATTTTCGTATGGATCCAAACGAAACTATTAGTGAAATGTATTCAAAATTTTCTACTATTGTCAATGGTTTGAGTGCTTTAGGGAAACCTGTTCTTGAGGAAGATCAGGTATCAAAAATACTTCGATCTCTTCCTCCAAAGTACAAACCAAAGGTGACAGCTATTGCAGAAGCAAACGACCTCACTCGCCTCAAAATGGAACAGCTCATCGGAAACTTAGAAGCTCATGAGGCAGACCTAGAAGAGGAAGAGAGAAGAGAACATGAACATCAACGTGGGCCAAAGAAAGACGTGGCTCTCAAAGCATCAAAAGCTCTCTCACAAGAAAGTGAGGAATCTAGTGAAGAAGAAGGAGAAGAAGCATTGATAGTCAATGGTAAGAAATATAGAAGGTTTAAATCTAATAAAATTTCTAGTTCTTCTTCCACTCCCAGGTGCTTCGAATGTGGAAAGAAAGGACATTTCAAAAATGAATGTCCCAAAGCTAAGAAGGGAAAGAAAAGCTCACATAAGAAGAAAGAAAAAGCTTGTAAAGCAGCATGGGATGAAACGAGTGAAAGTGAAAGCGGAGAAGACAAGATAGAATGTCTAATGGCAAGAGAAGATGAAGAATCTCAAGAGGAATGGGTCGTTGACAGTGGTTGCTCCAAACATATGACCGGAAACAAGGATGCATTTTCAACTTTTGAAGAAAAGAAAAGTGGGACGGTCACCTTTGGAGACAATGGTAAGGGCAAAATCGTTGGAATAGGTAATGTTGGAACAAATCTTGAAATCAAAAATGTTCTACTAGTTGATGGATTGCATCATAACTTAATAAGTGTAAGTCAACTATGTGATAGCGGTTATGATGTGTTATTTAACAAAACCTGCTGCAAGTTATTGATAGAAAATACTACAACTGTTGTTTATGAAGGAAATAGAGTTGGAAATCTTTATATCCTTAAACCAAACTCTATGAAATCAGTAGTAGGTAAATGCTTACTTGCAAATGAAAACACCTTACAACTATGGCATAAAAAGCTTGGTCATGCTAGTTCACATGCTATTAACAGTTAGTAAAATATGATCTTGTTCGTGGATTACCTGTTTTGTCTTTTGATCAAGTTGCAAATTGTGAACCTTGTACAATGGGAAAGCAAACCAAAACATCTTTTAAATCAAAACATGTACTTAGCACCAGTAGATCCTTAGAATTAATTCATATGGATTTATTTGGACCAATGAGAACACAATCTATTGGTGGTAAACGATACTGTTTTGTTATTGTTGATGATTATAGTAGATTTACATGGGTACATTTTATTGCAACAAAAGATGACACTATTCTTGTCTTTATGCAATTTTGTTCAAAAATTGAAAATCTTTTACAACATAAAATATGTACCATTAGAAGTGATCACGGTGGCGAATTTGAAAATCATACTTTTGAAACTTTTTGTACATCTCAGGGATATACTCACAATTTCTCTGCTCCACGTACCCCACAACAAAATGGTATTGTGGAACGGAAAAATCGATCTCTACAAGAAATGGCTAGGACCATGATGCTTGAACACAACACACCTAAAACCTTTTGGGCTGAAGCTGTAAACACAGCTTGTTATGTGCTAAATAGAGTCACGGTTCACTCTCACTTGAAGAAAACTCCATATGAAATAATACACTCTAAGAAACCTAGAGTTGACTACTTTCATACTTTTGGCTCTACATGTTATATTTTAAACACCAAGGATGATAGAGACAAGTTTGATTCTAAATCACAAAAAGCATTCTTCTTGGGATATTCTACTTCTAGCAAAGCGTTTAGGGTATATAACACTATCTCTAGAAAAGTTGAGGAATCCATTCATGTTTCTTTTCATGAGGAATCAAAATCTACAAATTTAGATATCATTGATCTCACAAATCAATTTGAAACTATAACCATTCCAAATGATAATGAGAAAACTCCCACATCCGATCCTCCGGTCGAACCACAACCTACACCTAGGCTGATCAAGGATCATCCCCAAGAGCTAATTATTGGAGATCCAAATGATAAAGTCAAAACTAGGTCCTCTTTCCAAGATGTTGCAAACATGGCTTTTGTCTCTATCATTGAACCTAAGAAAATATCCGAAGCTCTTAAGGATGATTACTGGATAATAGCCATGCAAGAGGAATTAAATCAATTCACTAAAAATGATGTATGGGATTTAGTTCCTAAACCACAAGATAAAACTATCATAGGCACTAAATGGGTTTTTAGGAACAAACTTAATGAGGCAGGAGAAGTCATACGGAATAAAGCACGGTTAGTTGCACAAGGATATAATCAACAAGAAGGAATTGACTTTGATGAAACATATGCACCCGTAGCTCGACTTGAAGCTATTAGGATGTTATTAGCTATTGCTGCCCATAAAAACATTCAGTTATATCAAATGGATGTCAAAAGTGCATTTCTAAATGGTATCATACAAGAAGAAGTTTATGTTGCTCAACCACCTGGCTTCGAAATCCCAGAAAAGGACGATCATGTTTATAAACTTAAAAAGGCACTTTATGGTCTAAAACAAGCCCCTAGGACTTGGTATGAACGGCTCAAGACATATCTTTTTGATAATGGTTTCTCTATTGGAAATTCAGATTCTACTCTATTTTTCAAAACATATGCATCTGATTTCTTAGTTGTACAAATATATGTTGATGACATTATTTTTGGTGCCTCAAATGAACCATTATGCACACAATTTAGTGACATTATGCAAAAAGAATTTGAAATGAGCCTTATGGGTGAACTAACATTCTTTCTTGGTTTTCAAATTAAGCAAACACCTGCCGGAATTTTTATAAGCCAAGAAAAATACACTAAAGAACTGTTAAAACGCTTTGGGATGGATCAATGCAAACATGCTACTACTCCTATGGCTACTTCTATTAAAATTGATAAGGATGAAAATGGGGAACCTATTGATGATTCCTTATATAGAGCCATGATTGGTAGTTTGCTATATTTAACCGCTTCCCGACCGGACATTATGTTTTCCGTTGGTCTTTGTGCTCGATTTCAATCCCAGCCTATGCAATCTCATTTTCTTGCGGTTAAACGAATCCTTCGATATCTAGCCGACACTACTTGTTTTGGTTTATGGTATCCAAAAGGACAATCATTGGATTTTAAAGCATATACTGATGCGGATTATGCCGGTTGTCGACTTGATCGCAAAAGTACTAGTGGTGGATGTTTCTTATTAGGTAGAGCCTTAGTATCTTGGTTTAGCAAGAAACAAAACACGGTTGCCCTATCTACCACTGAAGCTGAATACATGGCAGCTGGGTCTTGTTGTGCTCAAGTGCTTTATATGCAACAGGTTTTAAGAGATTATGGTTTTCATCTTTCATCTACACCTATTTTTTGTGACAACACAAGCGCCATAAACTTAGCACACAATCCTATTCTACACAGCCGGGCCAAACATATTGAAATCTGTCATCACTTCTTAAGGGATCACATCTCAAAGAATCATGTTTCCCTTCATCATGTTGATACAGAAAATCAATTAGCTGATATCTTTACAAAACCGCTTCCATTAGATCAATTCAACAACATTAGGAAGCAACTACTTATTACTACGTTGGAGGATGTTTTCTTTGATATCTGCGGTTCTTAAAAATGACTACTTATGCTTTTATGATTTGTATCAATATTGATATGAACGTTTCAATTGGTAATTTGCAAATTGTTGCCTCTTGGCTAGACACCTCATTGCTTTACATTTTGGCTATTCCATGGACATCTTTTTTCGTTCATTTTTGTTGGGATATCTAATTAAGGGGGAGTTTTTAAATAAAACGGTTATCTTTTTGAGATGACAAAGGGGGAGAGATATATAAAACTATAACTTAATACTTATGACAAACTCAATCAATGAGTTTCACAAATATACTCTTGGCTTTACATTGAAAGTTGCTATATTCCCAAATGAACTGGATTTCATGTTCCATAATTCACTGGGGATACTAAGCACACATTTTATAAATAAGAGGAAAAGTTCCAAATGGCAATCTAAAGGTATGGTATTTATATGTTTTATATTTCCTTTATTCATATTTTGGAAATGTTTGTCATCTTCAAAAAGGGGGAGATTGTTGGCTAAATGGACATCTATAAAATCCCTTTGTTTTGATTATGACAAACATTTCATTCTTATTTATCTAACGAGCTACTTGAGTGTGCAGGATGGCACAACTATAAGGGAAATCCAACGTGAAGTATTTATATTTTCATGCAAATGTAATCATTGTAAAAACTTGTACAGAATTATAATGTACAAGTACTTAGAATCGCATGTAATTCAAGCATTGGATTTTCCCTAGCTAAACACCTTAGTCATCCATTCAATAGGATCACATAATGCACACTCATGCACACACTTAGTATCTTAATTGAAAGATTGAAAACAGAGTCAATCTCGGTCGACCACACTCCTCGACCGAGACACTCTCGGTCGACAAACCTCTCGACCGAGATTGACCAAAAATAGTCGTTAGACACAGCAGTTAACAGTTGCAAATAAACGTTAATCCAGAGAGCCTGTCGGTCGACAAATCCTCGACCGACTGGACATCTCGGTCGACAAGTCCTCGACCGAGATGGTCTCTGACAGCAACTGCAGAATTAATTAACTAGCCGTTGCTAATGCACCTAACTTATTCCTAACGGCTAGTTAAGCACTAGGAACCCCCTAGAAGTTGTCTAGAATGTCCTTAAGCATACTTAGGCCATTCCTATAAATAGGACAAGCCATAGGACACTATGATACACTTCTTACACTTGCTATACTTGAGAAAATACTTGAGCCCTCTTGTGCAATCTGTGTGAACTGAGCTGTGTGATCAATTGGCCATTTTTCTCCTTAGCTCAAGCTCGTCCTATAGGCTAGATTTTCCTAACCCTAGCAATCACAAGTCCATCATATTGGCTAGGAAAATCCAAACGCTTGATCTAGGGAAATCAAGCCTTGAGCTACAAGGATAAGTTGTATTTTCTTTTATTCCTTTCTCGTTCCTTTGTATTACTTGTACTCTCCTTGCTACTCCAGGTAGGAGGCTGCGGATTGGAGAGGTTGAAGCTCTTCGTGTGAAGAGGAGGACTTTGGACTACTTCGGAAGGCTGTCTTGACGGGAAGCTACTTCAGGAGGAAGGCTACTTCAAGGGGGAGCTTGAAGTTACTTCAAGGAAGGCTGCTTCGAGGTTGGCAAGACTACTTCAGGGTGAAGGCTGTCCAAAGGGTGTTTAGAAAGTATTGTAAATTTTATGTAACATCCTTGAGAGGTAATAAAATTTAGTACTTTCAAAATCCCGGTTGGGTAAGCAACCGGGTAGTGGACTGACTCCTTAGTATTTGCTAAGGTGGAACCACTCTAAACACCTGTGTTCCTCTTCTCAATCTTTACTTTGGTTGTTTGAGTTTAAATTATTTTAAAATCTCTATAAAACTCTATTCACCCCCCCTCTAGAGGTTTTCACACCCTGCTTTGGCAGAACCTACATGTTTACCCTTCACACTTCCACGAGATAGACGGTGCACCATGCTTTGGCGTAACCTACGCTTGGTCGATCAAGTTTTTCATGTGTGCCGCTAATGGAAGGCATAAAAGACTTAATATTTAGATGAGGAATTCGGTTTTATAGGTACATATACATATCCAATCACCACAATACATAGTACATATCATATACATGCTAGATCCCACAGAAAACATGTGAAATGATAAAAGCGATGATTATGGCCATCCTAATGTGATTCCTCGAGCCAAGACGAATCACTGTCATCTAGGTCTACATCACATGCAACTTGTCCATGATGAAGTGCTATAGTCGTCCGAGTTGATCAACTCATCACATGAATGACATGCTTGCCCTAGCCAGTCATCTGGGTGCCACCAGCCAATCGCTTGGCTCCTCCAACCGATCGGTTTGCCTGGTCTTCATGCATCTCCTCATGGCCTCCACCCGATCATCTCGCTCCTCGAACCGGTCATCTGGATCGCCAATCGATCAGTTCACTCCTTGAACCGACCGTCTTAGTCATCGTCAGGTTGTCCATCATTCTTTGACATAATAGAAATAAAAGGATCTATCCTATTTTACATTTGAATAGGGAAACCCCGAGTTACATTCGGGGGGAGCAAAGGTAGGAAAAAAATCTTGAGTTATTTCGAGTTACATCAGGATTACGAGATAGGGAATCGATGCACATACCGAGATGCAATCAACCACATTCAACCAAGCACACATACATAGGGTTTATTGGCCATAACCACGCTATAAATCCACCACAAAACTCATTTAAGGGTGACGTGTATCGAGTGCATTCATATTACATATCATATATGTATATTGGGATTTGTGGATTTAAGATTGGACATGCATAAAGCCAATTTTATTTGCATCTTATGCAATAAGTAAAGGCGACAAACCAAAATCGATCACATCGATAATCCGAAAGTATAGAGCAGTTGATGTGGCTCTAATACCACTGTTAGGTTTTAGGGGAGATAGAGAAGGCAGTAGAAACAAAAAAATTCTTCTCCCGAACCCAGAAAAAAGGAATTGTGTCAACGTCTATACAATAGGAAGGATAGTTTGTAGAGACATACCATGTCCCGAGGCTTGCTCAGAGACGTTACCTTGCAGATTGCGCGGTCTTCACATCTGGTCTTGGACGGTGTCTGTGCAGCTCCTGGTCTCACTAGAACTGTCAGGATTGACAGTTGTCCTCCGAGCGGCAGAAGTCTCCCGCCTCTGAAGTAGTCCACACAGACCACCTGGAACTCTGATCTCCTTGTCTCACAAGGAATCGGAAGGAGTCGCACCCTCCTATCGGCGCACTAGCCACCAACACTCTCCTGCAACCAGTCACTTTTCTATAATTGTCTTCCCCGTAGCGTGCCTCCCTTATCAGGTAGTACATGCTCGGGCTCTCTCAGTTACCACAACCAAAGAGAACGATAACTTTGCAGAGCAACTGGTGTTCTGAGTTGTTGTACCTGAGAAGCCCCCAATACCCCTATATATATAGGAGGGTCATGGGACAAGGCTCTTTACCCTAGGCAATGCGAGATTAAAATAGGAGTATAAGGGTTCGAGATTTTCCACAAAACAACCAATTGCGCCAACTGAACCGATTGTTTCAAGCATGAAATGGTGGTTGGGGACCTGAGTTGATCGGTTCACACCTGAACTGGTCGGTTGGGACACCTGAGATGATCAGTTCACTTCTAAGCCGATCGGTTCATGGTCCTAGTCCAACTCAAATTGACTTTCATATTTGTTTCCAACTAATAAAATATTAATCCTTGTCCAAATCGAATTTGTATAAGTGAAACAAATTGTATTTGCAAAATAGTCTTTTGACTTTCCAAATGATCTCGGTTGGTCCACAAATTGACTGGTTCAACAATTGATCTGATCATTTCATGACACATGAGCCGATCATCTCACTACTTTGAGTCGACCGGTTCACCAACCTGAGTCGATCGGTTGGGGTAGCAGACAATGCAAATCAGTCAATTGCAGTTTCAATCAATCTGATACTCTAATCAATTGGTCCAACACCTTGAAAACTATGATATTGAGCTATCAATTGATTGAGTGTTTAATTGAACTACTAAACTCCTTTAGTAATCAATCTAAACATCATTTGTGGATAAACTCCTCTTCCAGGTTAAATCCTATGTGTGTGACCCTGCAGGTCCATTTCACGTTGGTAGTGAAAGTCCATAACACTTATGACTTCACAAGAAAAGAGCGGTGCCTAGTCACACATCAGTGCTACCCAAGTGAAAAGGAAAGTTGGAGAACAACTTTCAATCCTACAATGTATGTATGGTGTTATAGTGAATGTATAATTCCTTTGTCACTGATATCCTAAATGAACTCGAGGCATGGAACAGTCATCCTGTCAACATTCATTCACTTTATTTATCTCAGGGTAGATTGGAGGAGATATGTATGACATCAATATCACATACAGATTCACACATGCATGCACGCCGATCTCAATCATACACATCAAGTAGCCATGGATATCAAACTCCCTCAAGAGGGACAAATCCCATATTTATCGCTTACCCCTCAAAAGCCCTATGTCTCAAAGCCACCCAATCATCACCTTTATAACAACCCATGTTTCAGGACTGCGTTTGATGATGTCAAAGTGTACCCAACGACATGTGTTGAGTGTAGTGATTTTAGGTCAAAGAATCACACTCACCACCATCACTGTGAGAACTGACTGTGACTACCATGTCATAGTTCCATGTGTCAAACTCACGGTGGGTCTGTCCGGTACACTTGTTCTCTAACAAGTACTTATGTGTTTGGTTTATCTCCATATCCTGACTAATGAGATTCTGTCATCAACCAACACCACAATCTAGTCTTGTGTGTCATTGTTGTCTATCTACCTTCCACAATGACATCTGACTAGGGACATAATAAGAATGTACAAACTCTTAGCATCCGTATGATCTCATCGTTCAGGTCCTCAACCTGAAAGCATATGTCATTGAGTATTGTCATTCTCTAGACATTCAATCTATTCTATCATTATCTCATATGATTGAACCAGAAAGAATTGGAAGCTTGCCTTTGATGTTTATCAAATCAATCTTAATATATCCCACCAATCATCCCATGATTGGCTCTCACGACATACATACCAACAGAACCAACCTAAAGGATACCTCGACTTCACTGAGGGAAGATCTGCCCCCAAGGAATGATAATAGGAAGAACCAAGGTCATCACCATGGCAAAGGAAGAAATGGAGGAAAGGGAGAACCCCACAATGATAATTGTCAGCAAGGGGTGGCCCCAAAATGTTGTACTTGTGGAAAGACTCATCCTTGAAGATGGCGTTTTGAGAGGAGTGTGTGCTATCTCTACCAATAGGAGGGACATCTGAAGCCAACTTCCCCCTCCCTGACCCAAGAGGACAAGTCTCGGTAGCGGCCAAGCCATTATCAACAAAACAACTAGTACTCATAGCCCCATCAGGAGCAGCCCCACGTGTACGAGAATGTCAACATGCTCGAGTGTTCTCCATCGACAACAAAGAGGGCCATGCTAATGTCAATCATCTAATAGAGGGTAATAAACATTAAAGTTCCCTTCCTATCTTTAATTATGTAGTGCAATAGTGGTTTGACAGTCATGAAAATAATGTAGGCATGCTTGAGATAATGGGACAAAGTGTGAAAGCTATGTTTGACTATGGATCTACAAATACTTTCATTTCTAGAAATCTCACAACTACGCTTTATCTAGATTTCAAGGATTAAGGATATGTGTTGGATGTCACTACCCCGAGCAGTCAGATTTTTATTTCTTTTTTAAAAACCTCAGTTATACCTGTTATTTATATGAGTAATAAATTCCCTACTTACTTTATTTTTTTGGACATGAATGACATTTATGTAATACTTGGAATGGATTGGCTTTTCACTTATAGGGCCCAGATAGACTGTAGGGAGAAGAAGATCATGATAAAGAAACCCGACCATCCACCTTTGACCATTAGAGGTAGAAAGGATGTTACCACTAGCATGTATGTATCATCCTTGAAAGCAAAACAATTAATAGCTAAAGATTGTCAGAGATTCCTAGCAGTAGATACTAAATCGGAGCCTAAGTTGCATCCCTTAGAAGAAATAGAGGTATGCAAGGAATATGCAGATGTGTTCCCAGATGATTTGCCTAGGATACCTCTTGAGAGAGAGGTGAAATTTTTTATAGTGTTAGCTCCTGGGACAAACCCCATTTCCAGGACACCTTATAGAATGACCCCCACCCAGTTGCTTGAGCTAAAAAAGCAACTGCAAGAATTGCTAGAAAAAGGCTTCATCCATCCTAGAACTTATCCATGGGGAGCACTAGTCCACTTTGTAAAGAAGAAGGATGGATCACTTTGAATTTGCATAGACTATAGAATGATCAATCTAGCTACCGTAAAGAATAAGTTATCCTTTACCCCATATCGGTGACTTGTTTGACCAATTCAAGTCATCTCGAGTCTTTTAAAAGATTGACCTAAGATCTGGTTACCATCAATTGTGAGTCAAGAGTGAGGATATACTAAAGACCACCTTAAAAGCTTGTTATGGTCATTATGAGTTTGTGGTCATGCCATTTTGGTTGTCCAATATCCCGAGTGTGCTTATGAATCTCATGAATAGTGTGTTCCAACCTTTCCTAGACTCCTTGGTCATAGTGTTCACCGACAACATTCTAATTTACTCAGATGACTTAGAACAAAACCATGACCATCAATTGTTCTCTCCCACAACAATGATCCTCAGTTGTTCTCTCCCTCACTATCCCTCCCTAGTTGGGTAGGACTTGTTTGGTCTCTCTTGGTTACCACAACCAGAGAGGACAACAATTGTTAGAGCAACTGATTCTTAATTGTGTGTGTTGGGAAGCCCCCTAGTACCCCTCTATTTATAGACATGGTTAGGGTCAGGTTTCCTGATTGAAGTGGGAGTGTAAGGGACTGGAATATCTTGAATTATCACAACTTGCGAAATCCAAAATGGTCATCTCACATGTGAGACAGTTAGTTCGTGGCTCAAACCGGTCATTTTCTTGTGTCCAAATCACACATGAATTTTGCAAAATCATTTCCAATTAATGCAAACATTAATTCCTTGTACCAATCAAATTGAAAAAGTGAAACGAGCAATCTATCTCACGAATTATGAAAAGATACTAGAACCTTCATTTGGCCCCAACCAAGTTGATCAGTTCATTAGGTGAACTGGTCATCTCTCTCAACCCGAGTCAATCGGTTTACCCATGAAGTCGATCCATTGGTGCCTAATTCATGTAGAACATCATCCAATTCAATTCTAATCAGCCGACACTCCAAATGGTCATCTCACCTAGTGATCTGATTAGTTGGCAGTCCAATCAGCTGATTTGTTGCTTGAATTGAATACCTAAACACTTTAGCAATCAATCCAATCATCATTCAAGATTAAAATCCTATTCTAGATGAGTTCCTTTGTGTGTGACCCTATAGGTCCCATATCACATTGTCTGTGAATGTCCATAACTAATTTTTGACATCACAAGCAGAGAGCGGTGCCCAGTCACACATCAATGCTACCCAAGTGAACAGAAAGTTGGAGTACAACTTTAAGCTACAAACCATGTAAGGTGTTGTAGTGATTGTATCATTCATTTGTCTATGATATCCAGAATGAACTCGAGCAATGGAATAGTCATCCTCCCAACATACAATCCATGTTCCTTGAACCAAGAGCAGACTGTCTGAGATAATGTAACCTCAATATCATATATTGATTTACATGTGCATGCGCATGCATTTCTCAGTCCTTCTTATCAAGTTTCCAGGACATCAAACTCAAGTAGGACAGACAAATCCCATCTGCATCACTCATAGTCAGTCCCCATGTGTCAAAGCTACCCAATCATCACCTTTATAGCAACCCGTATTTTAGGATTACGTTTGATGATGTCAAAGTATACCCAACGACACCTGATGAGTGTAGTGACTTCAAGTCTAAGAACCACAACTATGAGAGATGACTATGACCACTAGTGATGGTTTCCATGTGTCACTTCTCAAGGTGGGTTTGTCTGATACACTGTTCCATAACATGTATATCGGTGCTTGGTTTGATATGTCATATTATGAGTAATGAGATTTTGTCATCAACAAACCCACACTCCAGTCTTATGTGTTGTTGGAGTCAATCTACCTTTCCCAGTAACAACCGACTAGGGACATAATAAGAATGTACATACTTTTAGCATTCATATGATCTCATTGTTCAAGTCACATATTTGAAGACATATGTCATTGAGTATTATCACACTTTAGACATTGATAATGTTTCCTCGTTATCTCATAACTGAGTGAAATAGAATGAATTGGAAGCTTGCCTTTATGAGTATTAGTCAAATCCTTTATGGGTATGCGTCTCATTGATCATCACATGACTGTCTCTCAGGGCATACCTTACCAACACATGTTTCTTTTAATCCTTGTCACATATATATAAAAATATATTTTCTACCTATCCTAGGTTGGGAATGTCAAGTTTGAGCATTGGGTGGTTACCTAACACCTTCCCCATGCATAATTTGGTATCTTACATCAATCTTTTTTTGTATATTGTGCATTATACACCGTCACAAAGTTCTCGTATGATTTTACTTTTTTCCATATAAACATGGTGGTGACTCCATTTGCATCCTTATTCTCAACAATTCATGCATGAGTAAATATGTCGAGCCATTTAGTTTCAAAACTGACCGATAACACGCTAATCTGCAGACTTCATCCACACTTAAGTGGATCCATTTTTCTTTATAAGAATATAGTATCAGACTAAAGATGACATGGAGTTTTTAAAATACTTCAAATATAAGGGTAGAACGAAAAACATAAGTAATTTATACAACCTAAAAATTAAGTGATTGTATTATATTCCAAACCAACTTTTACAAGAACTTTAGCATAATAAAATTCTATATACCATAAATCATTGATAAATTGATTCACAATCTACAAAATACTTACTGATAGATTATATTTTCAAGGAAATGTCATCAAGTATTTGACAAAGAAAGTAAGATCACTTTTTCACATATGTTGATAAATTAGTTTGAAAGGATATTAAATTAACAACAATGAGAGAACTCATATTTCCATTCATATTCATCAAAATCATCAATATTACTTCCAAGTGTGGACATTCTTACAGGGTGTATGAAACATTGTACGAATCCATTTTCAAGACTTGTCTTAGAGGTTTTACATGTCGATGTTCATATCATCAAATCCTATAATTGAGGGTTTGCCCAAGGTAATATGTTGTTTTTTCAGAGAATTGAAGTGCTAAAATAGTGCAACTAGTGTACATTAACCTTTGTCATGACCTTATCCTTAGACTGAGTAATAGGTAATTAATAAATTGTATTCCTGAATTTTTTCTTGGACATTTTATTGATCATGATATCTAATATCTCAAATAAGGTATTTAATGTACACTTAACTTCATCCTTTAACCAGTAGTAAAAAAAGTATTCAGTTACAACAAATTTATGATATGTAAATCTCATTCAAAAGTTTTTTATTTGTAGAACACTTACAATTTTTTTTAAACTTCTCAAAATTATATAAGGACATATCACTCTTGCAATGATTTGTGGGAAACATGTCTTGAGTTTTAGTGATTAAAGCATTATATTCAAATAAATATCAATTAAATCTCAATTCAGATTAGTTTCATGGTCATATTCTATTATGAAAAAATTCTAAATTATTGGTATAAACTAAGTTAACATGGTCGCCTAGTCTAACCAAACAACTTCCATCGTTCCTTCACAAGAAAAAAATAATGACATTTATAATCTCTGACATTGTACCTCACATTCTAGTGGTGATCTATAGACATGACATTTTAATATACATCTATAAATTCATACTGGGATATGATTGTGAACAATATTATCATCTCATGTACAAGTTATGTTACTAGTTTTACATAAAAATAAAAGATACCATCTCATCAACACAACATTATCCATCCAACTCATACTCTAAATATTAATAAATAGTGAAGTTATGAGTTACATATCCCAAACTCTCTAGTAAGTAATATAGTTGAATTTGACTGATGACAATCAAGCTAATCAAAAAGATTTCTAGTAAAGAATTTTGTCTATATAGACTAATTCAAATTACCCCTCGATACAACCCTTTTGTGTGTTTCATAGTTAGTTTTTTATGCTCCAAATCTAACATGGATGCATAAAATGTACAGAGGAGAGATCACCCCCTTATTAAATTTAACAAAAAATACACAACATCCATCTCTTATGAGAAATTTAAATTATGAAGGATGCATGCATAATAATTCCATTTAGATAAGCATGATCCAGATACAAAATTGTCAATGGTAGCAGCAGAAACAAAAGACTAAGTTGTTGCATGACTTTGATCCAAGTTAACTACATGAACTTTCATGTAAATGAACTAGAAAAGAAAACTGTAGGATCTAGAAGTAGCAACCTATACATCTCAGTAAAGTCTCCTTGAATCTACTCTTGGGCAGGTCCTCCTTGGTCTTGTTCCACTCCTTGTCCTAGAATTGGTGGTTGGGATCACCCCACAAGAGGAGAAAACAAGATATGTGTCCAATAAGGAACAAGAACAAGAATATAATAACAACGATAATTAAAGGGTAAAGAATAACCAATAAATAAGGAGGGTCAAAACTATGAGGCACATATCCAATAAGAATCTTTCCATAATAGATAATATTTAAAGATGAATGCATGACTAAAAGTATGAATACATTAACTAAGTAGGGTTGAGACACCTACCTAACCTCAACCGATAGGTGAGGGAGAGTAACACATTCCCAAACACCTAAAAAATATGCATATAAGTGGGGAAAGTAAACACATTCCCCTGGAAAAAATAACACATGCCCAAACTATGGGTGGTTGTACAGGAGTAAATTACTTTAGCTAGTAAGTTAACCAAGTCACCAAGCTAAAAGAAATAATATGGGAAGGAAATATTTAACATCAAATAATAGAGATATGGAAAATGGGTTTAAAGCCCAAGAAAATAATGAAGTAATTGCATCAAAAAGACAAGTATTAAAAATTAAGATTTTAGTCCATGCCTCATTGGGAAATAAGGGTTTGATATAACAAAAATGCCCAACTTAAGGGATAAGATGCACATACCTCAATTCAGAGTCCTAGTCATCACTTTTCACCACTTTAAAGATTCCAAGATCACCTTAACCTAATTTCAAGTTATTTACATGTATAAGGGTTATATAATGCATATGTGTAAAGAAACCCTAATTTTAGACCTATTTGGAAAACCTCATATTTTCATCTCAAAACCTAAACCAATTGATTCCTTATGTTTTTCTTATCAAGAGAACATATTTATTTGCTTTACTTGGAGATTATGTGACCTAGTTACAATTTTAGGGATTTTCAAGTATTTTATTAGATTCCCAAAAATCAACCTTCAAAACATTGAAATCAAACTCTGGAATTATTTTTATTAGAAAGATCTCATTTTTTTTAATTTTAAAACATATTTTATAAACATTTTGGATAAACATAGAAAAAGATATCATTTTTGTAAATATTCGCCAATCAGAAGTTACCAAAAATCCACGTAGGTGAGCATTTCCATATCTACTAGGCACGTAGGCGTGCACCACCTTGGTGAACAAGTAGTGGTTTACCACCCGGCACCTAGGCCAGGCCAATTCAGTGCTCGTCATAGTGCGTACAAGAGAACCAATAGATGAGATTGTCCTCAATGAAAAAATGGAAAAACAAGAACAAACAAAGGGTAGTTTGGGGAAAATGCAAAGGGGATTCATCATCCTCACAATTGTGCCATGGTTGCCCAGTCATAGGCAACAACTTGTGAGAAAATTGGGAGAATTCAATTTCTTGATTGTATGAGGTTCAATTGCAAGAAAACATCAATGAGGGGTCAAGGTTTCTTACCAGTGTCTCAATTTGAATCTTGGTAAGGCTGAGAGTAGGGGAGTAGAGTTGCAAGCTTGGAGAAGAAACTTGATCAACGATGACCAAGACAACAATGAGGGATGAAAATTCGTGCGAGAGAGAGTTTGATGGGAGAGCGGTGAATGCAATGGTGCAATCACATATATAGGTTAGGGTATATGGTTTGAGAAGCTAGGAAATGAAATTAGACATTTGTGAAGAAAGAAAACTAAGTCATGAGTAATAGATTTCCATATGTAGAACTTTCTCATGAATCTAATTCAAGTAAAATCTTTAAGAACGATAGAGTATTGAGAAATAAATCAACAAAAAACTAGCGCATATGTATTGTTTACGCGCACCTCCCCTACCCGAGGAAGAAGATGAGTTCCATGTCATTGGATCAAAATTGTGTGGCCCATATTGAGCATGAAATCAACCAAGTCAGACCACATGTGTGACAAGCATGACACATTCATTTGATTCCTAATCTGAATATTAATAAAGTATTATTCACATTATTTTCTTTTCTCTCTCTCTTTTCAATTGAGGGTGCAAATAAATTCCAAATTAAATGAAATTTGATACCTAGCCTAATTAGGACGCATCAATCCAATTTTGGCACTAGTTTTTAGTTTTTAAGATCTAAGTATTTTATTAAATTCTTCTAAAGTAAACCATATTTTCTCTTTCCTCTTAAATTTGAGACATCTAGAAACCACCAATTAATGTGAAACTTCACCCTTAAGCAATCTAAACTTATGAAACATGAATTTTCAATTGATTTCATGTCTTGGAACTATTTAACACATTATTTAAGATTTTGGGCTTTAATATACTTTCTCTCTCTAAATACATTGGAACATTAAAGATATTCCAAGTTAGTTGAAAATTTACCCATAGGCTTATTTTTACACGTAGATTATGAATTTGAGATTAGTTGCCACTTTTGGGTCATTAAATGATTTATTCTATATTTTTGAAAAAATAGCCTTTTCTTTTCTAAACAAAATAAATATAGTTATTATTATCCCAAAATTGTGAAACATGACCTCCAAGCCATATTAGATCTAAAGTATTCGAATCTAAAGTTATTTTTATTCAACTATTCTTCCTTTTATGAGTTTTATCCCCTTTACACATTATTATCACTATTTGTCACATTAAATTATTTTATGCCACATTATCATGTTTAAAGCTATTCTATACATTGCATTTTCTCTTTGTTGTTCCGAAAGTCCATATAAAGTTCTAGAATGAAATTATTTTAACAATATATCACTTAAGTGGTAATTTTGCATCTTAGACATGGATTGAAATACTAACTGAGGTATTTGTGCACAAATCCATATATTGGCATGAATAGAGATCAGATATACTCGATACCACTAATAACTCCACAAATCAAACATAAAGGATAAAAATGATAGGAAAACTTAGGAAAAGGGTCAAATTAAGAATATACCTAGATTTCATTTCGTTACATAAAGGATATGACCATCAAGGGATTGTGATAGTTTTGGGGGTATTTTAACACCTCATATCTTAAGGTGGGACAAATCATACTCATTTATACCTAAAACTAAGTATCATAGCTTCTCCTGATCTGATGCTTAGACCCTATAAGTATAAAATGATCCATCTTGTACAGAAATGACACCATTTCAAGCAACTCTTAGTTCCAAGATGAATTTAAAAACTTCAAATTCTAAGCTATAACATGTGTAAACCTTGTACGTACAACAAACATGTATGTGTTGAAGTAATATAGAACCAAAGTGGTTTTGAGTTGTCTAACTCAGTGAGGTGTGCAGTTAGAGACTAATACAAAATAAAACCTAATAATCTAGGAAGAAGAAAAGTTGGATTGGGTTAAATTTTAAAGTAATGATTAGTAAGTAAAGAAATTGATTAAGATCAAGTGGATGGGAATCTCTAGGTATTCCACTTTCACCATAGTGCTAGCTATAGTTCAATTTTATTCAATTACCAACAATTAGAATTGGTTTATGATTAGGGATCAGATAACATGAGAAGTCTCTTTTGAAGTGTAATACAACGTATAGTCACGTCAAAGCCTCACTTTTGTGGCATTTTTTCCCTAACAAGGATCATGAAGAATGATCTTACAACATTTCCCTCTCAGTGGTTAGCACTCTCGTAGAACAAATTAATAAACGAGCTTATGAAGATTCTTATAACAAAAAATCCCTCTTTTGAAGCAATTAACATTTGAAATTATTGCTTGAGTTGGTCAAGATTCAAAGCATGATTTAACAATGAATCTCATAAAAATCATGCAACAAAAATTGTATTGAAAATTTTATATTCTCAACTACATCATATCACCGAGCTACTATTGGGTCCTACAGATAGAGAAATTAGTTGAATATGGTCTTCATTGTATCAAAGTAAATTAAAATATGCAAAAAACGGATTTTGAGACATGGATACCTTGAGAAGACAATAATGGTGGAGAAGATGGGCACACTAAACCATTGTTTCCACTTTGAATCATCGCTCTTTGTCAAATTTCACACTTTTTTTTCATTTCCTCCTCTTTCTCTCTTTCCAGACATCATGAAGTTTAAAAGTATGATATTAATGATTGGCTGGCGTCTGGATGTGGATTAGGTTTTATGCCAAAAAAAGATGCAACTTATAAAACCATTTGCTAATTTGAAAACTTCTAATCTTTTCCATCTATGTAAGAGTCAATAGTATCAACTTATCTTTCCATTTCCTTATGGATTTGGAATGAGAGTCTATACCAAAAGTTAGTACCAACTTGAAAAAGTCATTGTCACTAACTAATGACTTATTTGAACTCCTTATGTCTTTTAGATGTTGTGTCAGTTCTACCAACATGAGGTCAGTTCCACCAACTTTTTAAGTTTCTATTTTACTTTACAATTAAACAAGAAATTAATAGGACAATTAATACTATAATAAAATATGCCAAGTTATGCAAAAATGGGAAAGATTAATGCATAAATGATTATTTCATAATTTGGAACAAAATAGGTGAAAGTACATTCAATTAAGATCAATAAAAGTTGAAACCACCCAAATCAAGATATGTAAATCACAACAATTATGTGTGCATAAAACCACCTAAGCATGAATGTTTCTTTTCCTTGAGAAAAACACTACTCTTATTTTTTGTAGAAGAGCTTAGTAGGAAGACACATAAAATGAACTCAACTCTCATAATCACCCTCCATTGATTTGTCCCAAACTAGTCCTTGATAACCACAAAGCATTTAGATATTCGAAAGTGAGAAACCATTATAATAATATAAATATTGAGAATAAGATAAATGAAAATACAAATAGATATCAACAACAAAATCATGGTCAACAAGATGAATAGTTGGTGTGTTAGATGATCTCCTCATCCATGTTTCTCTACAAAATAATCAACGTAAAATGGATGCATACCCCCAAAATTAAATGAATGAAGGAATACTACAAGAGAAAGTAATGGTTTGTTGGAAAAGGTGGCGTGAAAAATGAAAAACAATACAATCCAAGTCATTATGCAAATTCAAATAAATTGATGCACCTATATGACAGATAAGTCAGTCCTGGTCAAAAAATTATCAACTGAGACAGACCTAGTCCAAGAATTTGTGGACCGTGGAAAGACTGTTAAGCCATTTGACCAATATGTTAGAATGATAATTAGCCGTTAGAACGTATTTTGACACTTAGACTAAACTGGGTCAAAGAACTTCCTGACTGTGGAGCCTCCAGTAGAGAATTTTGTTGACCGACATGGGTTTTGGAATGCTAATATTATTAGTGAATAAATTGTCTGTTGAACCTACATTGACCCAACTATGATGACTATTTATCATCCTATAACACTCTAAGCACTATCCTAAGATTCCCTAGCAACTTATAATCTATTCCTATAAATAGTCATGGTCATAGGACACCTGTACCATAACTTGCATACTTGAGATATAATACTTGAGAAACAATTGAGCAATCTTGAGCCATAGCCTTCCATTTGCAATCTTCTACAACTGCCAAAATTTGTGTCCTAATTATAGTTCTCCAACACCACCATTCATCATTTCCTAATCCATAGTAGTATTGGTCCATATGCTTGATCTAGGACAATGTACGATACATTGGTGTTTTCCTTTATCCAATATTCTTTATTTGTTCATGATTGTGGTGGGACTACTCTAAGGAGAGGAGGTTGTCTGAGATCTCACAAGTGAAGGAGTCTTCTCATAGGTGTTCTTCCATGGCAGTTAAAGAAGAGGAGATCAATGATCTTCTATCATCCATTAAAGAAGAGGAAGTGCTTTGGTTCTCTTCTATCATCTGTCAAGGAAGGGGAGATCGGTGCTCTTTCGTCATCCGTCAAAGAAGAGGTTTGTGTAGTGCACTTATGTGGACAGTAAAAGAAGAGGGTTTAGGTGTAACGAGTACTTTTGTAATTTTTCCTAATAGATAGTTAATAAAATTATTTGTTGCAAAATCCTAGTTGGAAACAACTAGGTAGTGGACTGATGTCTTAGATGGAACCGCTCTAAATCCTATCTTCATTTGGTTGCTTGCATTTTTCATTATGTTCTTTCTTTTATTTTTATAAAATATCTATTCACCCTGTATCTAGATCTCTTCTTAATATAATAATTCATAGATTAAGAGAAAATTCTCTTTCAATTTCTAACCCCTAAATTTTATTGGACATTGTCTATAATGTTAAAATCAAAGAGATAAAGAATGGAATGGGTGTGCGGATGTGAATCTATCATGAGGGAGGCATGCAATAAATATGTGTGGAAGTATTGACCTGAGAAAGTCATGAGCTCGGTGAACATTGTCTGTAGAGAACATAACACATCGAAGTGTATGATGTCATCTATGAGCTCTTGTTCGAAGAGTCTAGGTGATGGAATGAAGAAGCACCTCCTCAAAGTATCGCTTCATTGATTTGCACATTGATCAATCAACTTGTATTGGTGTCACTAAAATGAAGTTAGTGGTACCAATTTTGGTTTCTTTTCTAGTTTTCTATATCTGATCTAGTTGTTGATACATCTCTTGTTAGTGTTGGTGTTGGTGTTGGTGTTGGTGTTGGTGTTGGTGTTGGTGTTGGTGTTGGTGTTGGTGTTGGTGTTGGTGTTGGTGTTGGTGTTGGTGTTGGTGTTGGTGTTGGTGTTGGTGTTGGTGTTGGTGTTGGTGTTGGTGTTGGTGTTGGCGTTGGCATTGGTGTTGGTGTTGGTATTGGGGTTGGGGTTGGGCTTGGTCTTGGGGTTTGTGTTGGTGTTGGTGTTGGTGTTGGAACCACGGATAGGGTGTATGTGGTACCAAGATAAACATGTGCACATACTATTGATATTTGAAATCTGACTTGGTGCTATCAATCCTGTGGCCGGTGCAACCAAGTTTGGTTACTAATTTTTCCATAGAAGAAGAAATGTAAGGTGTGCCATCAACATGAGGTAGTGGTATAAACTTTAGGTGATGAAGATCATAAAAATTTTATTGGACAAAGTTGATGCCATCGAGTAGTATGTAGAAGTTATTGTGCCTATTGTTGTAGCTTCATGTAGAATACTTGATATGTGTCAGTGGTATCATCCATAGGGCCGATGCCACCAAGTCTATGAAACTCATTCTATATAAAAATTAATAGCTGAGTTAGTGTCACCAACTTAGGGTAGGTGGTGTAGACTCTATATGAAATTTCTACACATGAAACTAAAACATGACATTGCATTCTTTACTCACAACAAAACCACAATATCTTGCAACTAAAAATTAAAATTAACTAATCTTATTGATAATATCTAACTAGTAAAAAAATTACCAAAAGAAAATTAAATCTAATTATCCTAATTAATGGGTTGCCACTCGCTAAGATCCCTTTTTTTTCCTAGGATTAGCGCATTGCTTTCGTCTATCCTAGGTTGTCACAAGTGAGTAATGAAGAATGATCTAATTATTTGAACTCCACCTTTTCATCAATCAATGCCAGATGTGAGACAGACATGACCCATCAAAATGACGACATATGTAGTGCCTTGTAATGACATCCCTAGTAACAACTTGGATGCTTTCATATCATGTATGTTAATAACCGTGAAGTAGACTGGATAGACAAACTTATCAACTTTCACCTGACATCTTCACATTTCCCAATGAGTGTCACTATTGATTTTTAATCCAACCAAATTGTCATGCATATATTACTGGTCCCTTTCAATCCCAATTTATGATATGTGGAAAATGAGATCAGTTTTATTCTCACCCTAAAATTATATAAAACTTCTCTGTACTATTTGTTGACTATAGAACATTGGATGTTGAATAATGCCATATCTTTGGCATCCGTCCTTGAATCATTGAACTTATCACTTTATTGACTTCTAGAATGTCATGATGTCTGATCCTATTTTTCTTCTTCTTAGTGATGATTTCTTTCAAGAAATTTCCATATCGATATGTTCTCTATTACCTCTTGGGAAATGATTTTAATGTACTATTATTTGAAGACATCCAAGAACTAGTTTATTGTTTCTCCTTCTTCACTAATTTCATGTAGAGGTAAGGAAGATGTGGAACATATACACATTGATGTAAGGGAATATATATCCTTAGGGGTTCCCCACTAAGCTTGTTGTAGCATCCTCCTCCATTGTAACAAGATCTTGTGAGGATGTATCATATTTGAGGTGGATCTCCTGTAGAACATATGTAGTAGACATTATGGTGGTGTAATCTTTGTTGCTACTCAAAGTCAAAGCATGGACATGCTTCTCTTCCCATGCTACAGTATTCATTTGTGTGTTCTTCATGACTTCACACAAATATCTCATCCCTACTAATCTCAATATTTTAGGATATAGTATTTGTGTTACAAACACATAAATGGGCTGAGGTACATATGGATTCCCAAGAAACTCCTCAGTTGCATAATCTTTCCCACTATATATTTAAATTGACTTTGGTTACTATTTATTATCATGGGTAGTCTCTATGTTCCCAAGAAATTTGTGCTGAGCTGACTTATTAAGATCTACAATATTTGTGGGTGGCTTTGAGAGTTGGGTCTCCAAGCTATTTATTTGTGACCCTTGGTTCTGCATCTCCAATTTGGATTTCTCAAACTTGGACTCTATCTTTTTCATGAACTTCCCCATGAGATTTCTACATCTTCTCAGCTCCTATCTTTCTTTTCTGTGGACTATTATTGAGATGGATATTTTTGAAAATTATTGTCTCTAAGATAACTTGGGATCATTATTCCAGGAGTATTGATCATTGTACCAACTATTGGGATGTCCCATATATTTTCACTCCTCTAGAGACGTGTTAAAGTTCAAGGCCCCCAAATTATTTTCAAACATGTTCACCTTTGATTTGATCTCCTTTATTTTGTGTTCCTCCATGACACTCTTTATTTCCCCATGCATTTCAAATTCTTCTACCAATGATTGATTCGACATGTTAAAGATCTCCTAGAATTTCTTGGCCTTGTTGTTGAAGAAAAATCCACAACCTACATTATCAAACATCACTCTCTCCTCCTTGTACGTATTTTAGTAGAATATTTTTCCTTGATCAAAGAGGTATATTCCATTTTGAGGGAAGCAATTGAACATTCTTGGTAGAACTCTCATGCCTTGAAGTAAGATTCATACGAGTGTTTCTTGGAAATATGAATCTTCCTACTAGATTTGTGGTCTTCTTTGGGGGAAAATACCTCTCAAAGAATGTGTCTATCATCTCATGTAAAATATTTGTGGAAAAGTCTTGGCCCTATCCATCAAAGAGAATGGGAATATCTTCAAGTATATGACTATTTGTTGGGACCATGCCAATCTTAATTGTGTTACATCTCTCCGTGAAGCTATAAATGTGATACAATAAATAATGGAGGGTAGTTTGATGCTCTCCAATCTTATCTGCTCTTCTCATCTCCTCATTGCCTACATTGTCACCCTTGTGATTATACATCTCTTGTTATTCTTTCTATACCTCATGCTCTTCTTGATCTGTAAGTGGTTCCTCTTGATTTTCTAGTGGTTCTTCTTGGTTTTCCTGTGGTAGAGTTAGGATGAGTGATAAGGAGGTTGTGAACTCCCTTGCTTATTATGAAACCAATTCCTAGTCTAGTCGTGGTGGTGTAAAATCACCATAGTATGTAGTGTGGGCTACCACCATAAATAGTACATGCAATAAATAATGAAGTGTTGGTCACAATGTACTAAAGAAAGTCGAACCAAAAAGATTTGACAATACATTTTAAAAGTAAAAAAGAAAAGTAAAAATTATAGCCTAGAGTAGTCATTCTCAGTTATTCTAGTGCTAACATTGCCAATTCCTCAACAACAACACAAAAATTTAACACACATAAACCATGTACTATACAAGTGTAGGCAATCCTGGGTTGTCAAACTTAAGGAACTATGTAGTTAGAGACTACTATTGGTAAAATCTAAAAATCTAGGCTAAATAAACATTTGGATTGGGTTGATTAATAAACTAATGGCTATAACATAAACAAAGTGAAAAAAAAAATTTGATTAAGATCAACATGATGGGAATCTCTAGGAAGTAACCTTTCATCATGGTTCTAGTTATAATTGAGTTTTATTTAACTAACAAAAAATTAATGTTGATATATGATTAGGGATATCATAACAATATCACCCTTTTTCAAATAGTAGTAAAATGTCTATTTAAGTCAAAACCTCATTTTCGTGGCATTTATTGTTCCTAACATGGATTATGCAGAACGATCTCACTCACATTCCCTCCCAATGGTTAGTCCACTTCTGTAGCACGTAATTGACTAATTTTATATTAAAAAATCCCATGATATAAAATCCCTTTTTCTAATCAACTAACATCTTAAATTATTACTTAAATTGATCAAGCTTAAATAATAGACTTAGCAAAGGATCTCATAAAAATTATATAACAGAAATTATATTTGTAAAATTATTTTGTCAACTAAAACATCACATTTGGCTACTCTGTGGTCCTAGAGATAGAGAAATTATCAGGACATGATCATATTGGATAAGACAATAATGAAGTAATATGAAGAAGATTGGAATTATACATTGTTGTTTCCACCGAGAATCACTCCTTGAAGTTAGCATATTTCACACTTTTTTATGTCTCCTCCTCTCTCTCTCTTCTCATATGTGAATAAGTCAAATACCATAATATCAGGGATATATTAGCGGCTAGGAGTGCATTAGATTTTGTAGGAATAAGAAAGATCCATCTTATAACACCAACCATTGATTTTAACACTTTTGATCTTGGTCGATAACATTAGAGTCAGTTCCTCCAACATAAAGTTGGTTTTGTTGACCTAACTTTCCTTTTTCTTATTGATTTGGAAAAAAGTCAGTACCAAAACGAAAAGTAGGTGCCATTGGCTTTTGGCAGATGTGGGCAGTTTTGAACTCCTTGTTTCT
Source organism: Alisma plantago-aquatica (assembly GCA_963693085.1). Classification (NCBI taxonomy): domain Eukaryota; kingdom Viridiplantae; phylum Streptophyta; class Magnoliopsida; order Alismatales; family Alismataceae; genus Alisma; species Alisma plantago-aquatica. Next base: position 1,401,659,489 of record OY856410.1, on the reverse strand, counting down.
TTTGGATATTGTGTTAGTGCTACCAACATGAGGTCTATGTCGCTATTTGTTTAGTTTCATTTTGAATTTTTGTTCAATATAATAAGTAATTATTTGGCCAATTAGTATTATAATAAAATGATCCTAATTATGCATAAAAATTGGAATGATTTATGCATAAATAACCATTTCCTAATTTGGTATAAAATTTGTACAAATGCATTAGTTGGGATCAATTATATATCAAACCACCCAAATTAGGATATGAAAGTAATGAATATTTTTTGTGCATCTAGTTCCTACTTGTGTTTTGAATGATCAAATTGATGAGTCAAAGATATTGATGCCTCCATGCTCATATATAGAAGAAAGTAGAAGGATGCCCTCTTCTTTTCTTCAAAGTTTACTGTAACAAGGTTGGCACAATTATATTGTAAAAAGTAAAGTTTATTATTTTTCCATGACGTAGGATAGAATTATTAGGATTCGTGAAAATGGCAAGTGCAGTGGAAACAAAAAAAATCTCCATATATCCCACAAGCAGATCTCCTTGAAAACAACATATTTAATAAGAGGGTGCACGAGGCATACCTTGTCACAGTGAAGATCCAGTGTCGTCCTCCATGTGTGGCGGTGTGTTTAATTCCTTGTGTGCACAGACAGTCCTCATTGATGTGATTTGAACATAGTCACTTAGGACATGTGTCTCTATGTAGTCCACGTAGATGGACTGGAACTCCTTATCGCACTACATAACCTGGTGGAGAAGGAGCGGCCTTTTCTTGGTGATGTGCTAGTGTTATGATTCTTCTCTCTCTCTATCGTAGGGATGATTATGGATAGAGTTCAAGTACAAGAGTGTGTCTAATGATTCGGCCATCATGGCCCTATAAATAGGAGAGGAAAGGAGGCAAGATTTCCCAAAAACAATAGGAAATGAAATGTTGTGACTACATTTAAATTGGGCTACTCATAGAATCCCAAATAGAAAACTAGAATATTCTATAATGATGTCATTAATTAATTAATTAATTTTCTACCACTTGGTTGTCAACTCTAAGGACCGCTCTCGGTTAGCTAATCGATTTATGGAATAAGTCAATAATTTAAACCCAATTAATTGTCTTAAACCTTTTATCCAACTAAATTGGATTATATCCAAATATTATTCTAGTTGATTATCTAAGCATTTTAGATTTTTAACATTTCCAATCATGTCTATAATTACACTTCTATCCCAATGCATCTTATTCATGTGACCCTATAGACTCAAAATTACATTGGTAGTGATGTTCATCATCAAATTAATGATCTCACAAGAAATGATTGGCATCTAACAAGACTTCATAGTTACCCCAGTTATAGGAGAAGTTGAAGAACAACTTAACCTAGTATTGTGATTAATGTTATAGTGATTGTATAATTCCTTTGTCTTTGATATCCATATTTAATCTGGGGCATGGAAATGTCATCCTATTCATATTAAATCTTTCATACTTGATCATGAGTAGACTATTTAGATACATATGAACGTCATATATTGAATCACATGAGCATGGCCATGCATTTCACAGTCTCACTCATCAAGTGGTTAGTATTCAGTACTATGGGAGGGACAAATTCCATCTGTCACTCACCATCATCCACATACATCACAATGCACCTAAGAACTACTTGTATAGCAACCTTTTTCAAGGTCACGTTCAATAGTGTTAAAGCACATTATATAACATGCAATCATTAAGAGACTTCAGGTCTAAGGACCACAATCACCACTATCATATTGAAATGTGATTCTGATTGCCGATATTTGCTTCCATGTATCCAATCAAAGGGGGTCTATCCAATACACTTGTTCATAACAAGTACCAACATGTTTGATTTGATATCCAATATCATGACTAATGAGACATAGTCATCAATCAACACATGTTGTAGACTTGATGTATTATTGTTGTCCTAATATTGACAATAATATATGACTAGGGATTAAGACAAGAATGAATACTCTTAATATATACATGTTCTCATGTTCAGTTCCTCAACCTAAATTCACATGTCATTCAATCATACATTCTTAGGACATTAATATATTTATTCATTATTCCATATTGAAACAAACATAATAACTGAAATTGCCTCTATTAATAATTAGATTGATTACAATATGCTCCATTACCACTAATATATTATTGGCTCTCAAGACATAATACCAATGAGTATAACAACAATACACACACACACGCATATATATATATATATATATATATATATATATATATATATATATATATATATATATATATATATATATATATATATAATGTAACCATTTCCATTATCCATACCAAGTAGGATCATTTTTTAACGTTTACGCAATTTCAATGTGTGATTATGTCATATTTTCACTCTTGGATGCCAAAAGGATAATTTCTTGAATGAATTTAAGGCGAAGCACCTTACATTTCTATAGGTTTTTAGAGTTCTGAATGGTTGTCTCCAATTTTTAATTTATATATAGTGGTAACTCTATTTTGTCACCTTTTATTGATGAAATGTGGCCATGTTTCCAAAAAGAGTTTGAATAATATCATCAGACACCACTCAGCTATTTCTAGAGATCATTAATTAAAAGATTATGCCTCACTTTGGAGTCATAATATGATGTGGGTTTACTTGCACATCATAATTCTTGAGCATTCAAGGTGTTTCTCTTCATAAGAAAATATTTTCATATAAAAGGATTTCTTCTTTCAAGCCTCATTTTTCTTATAACATGATTGTTTGATATATACCATTCTTCACCATGTTCTAGGACTAGGTAAACATAACCTATTCTTCCTATGCAATCATCTATCTTTGTAATTTTGATGCCAAAGTTACGTATTTCAGCCACTTTCTCACTTTACATTAGGTCAAAATATTTTGAGTCAAAAGGCTCCATTTATTCTAGATTTTGTCCTAAAAATTTAATGGATTTGAAACATTTATAATCAATTGCATTTCAACACCACCTCCTGATTAGTCAGACACAATGTTATTTGACTCTACTCACTTATTTTTATATTTTTTCCTTTTGTGTTTGTTCTAGTTAGTGTGGGAGGGCATCCTTTGTCTAATAAAAATTCCATTCATGATTCATACTTGAATTTCTAATTCTCCTTGTATACCATTGCATGTTGCATTAAATTTGTTGTAGATGATTCTATCTTTTCCTAATAGCGTTAGGATATATTATTGAAATAATACAGAAAGCAACATCATTGGATTTACATATTGAGTCAACATATTATCTCCCTTATGTTGATCTCCTCATTCTGAAATTTTCTCAAATGATGTATATGAAAAGTCTTAATAAGTATTAGAATGATCCTTACTATGTGTGTGAGCTACTATAATATTTTCTTAGATGACAAACCTAAAACTTTCTAGTGCATTGCTTATGGAAATCCAACACAAATACTTCTTTTGGGAACCATTTTGGTTTTGTTGATAAGGATCATCATATTATATGCATTCATATCATGACCTAGATGGTTGAATATCATGAAGATGAAAGGTAAACTCTCATACTCTATATTTTATATAAACTTATGGGCATTGGTTTCTCAGAAAAGAGTACTCATTACATTGATCTTAATGCATACATGAAAACATATTCTAAAACTAAATATGTTGTTATTAAGTACACTTAAAAATTAATAACCCATAGTTTTTCAATGTACTCAAAAATATTCATATGAATAAATTATATTTATATGATAATATATTCATCTAAATCATCTCCATGTTGGATCAGGGTATCTAAGAAATTGTACAAGTCAATTGTTGTCCAAGAGTCTCCAATCAAAGTATTGGTACAACTTCATCTTAATGGTCAACATATTGCTTCAATTGAATCTATCAATACAAATATAACATTGACCATACATTGATTTTGTATTGCATTGTTATTGTGTCATATACTCAACATCGTCCACTTGAACTGAAGTGCTTACTTAAAATTTTACAAAAATTCCTTCACAAAAGTGTATGCAACAAATTGTGTTGCTAATCCTTTCTGGATGGTAAAGCCTGTAGATAAAAACAAAAGTATTAGATTTAGATGGAGGAAACATAAGGTTCCTACTAGTTACATGCAGAAGGCCCCACATAATAGATGTTGTGTCATCCATAGATACTCCAATGGTATCAAAAATAAGAGGGAAAATAATGGTGAATTTTCATACAAGTTGTTAAGTGATTTTCTACATTTTGTGCAATGACGTCTTTAGTTTTCCAGCATGCTTTAAATTTACTGGAATGAATGTGTGTTAGGGGAGAGAGTATAGTGAGTTCAACATAGGTGTGCTTTCCATCTAAAAAATCAAATAACAAACTATCAACGGGATGATGAGAGTGGGAACCATCAAGTTGTGTGCCAAGGAAGGCCACATGATCTTCCTTCAGGACCAATCTATAGAAACAAGGTAAAACATATTATCACGAACTACATCATGTCAAAAATTATAGCTAGGTCCTATGTAGAAATGCACAACACGATCGCCAAAGGTTTCAAGGAATGCATTGTTGCAAAGCAGGAAACATTCATCACCTAGATACAAGTGAATCATCAGCCGATATCTAAGGAGATCTCGATAATGAACATGTGACATGGACAAAGAAAGACCAACAATGGGTACGACAAGTAAGATGTAATGCCCCAATTTTAATACACATTCATATAAGAGGAAGCATAAATGTCAAACTCATAATATTTTTGGGATATCACATATCTTGAATACCATGCATAGAATATAACAAAAAGTGTCACCAACTCAGGATCACATTGCATTTCTCATTCTCAAAAAGTATAAAAAGGGAAAACAATACACACTTATGACATTGTTAAAAAAAGTCTATGCATAGAAACTAGATTTAATGTATAAGAAAATACTTAGGTGAATAATGGAACCCCACTAGGGCACTCCTTAGGCCTTCCTAACCCTCCTCTACTCTTCACCTACGGACATTTTGTCCCCAACAATGCATTTGAAAAACAAGTTCAGTCAGTGGCATGAGCATTCTAACATATATGAAATAACTATAATAAAAAAGACTATTCATTATTTTTAAGTTATGCATGAAAGATAATATGTAAATAGGTAGATGACTTATACATAAACACATGATCTTTCCATGGATCTAGTTTATCTTTTTATGTAACTTATACTGGAGACATGCACTATTACTTGTGTCTCATTACTTGCACTCTCTCATCTTATTTGAGACGGCCTATACTAAGAGATTGGGCCTCATGACCTGCAAGAAAGGCCAGGGTCATGTCTCTTGAGTCGGCCAACACTAAAACCTAGGTCTAACTCCATAATCTTATGATGTCTTAAATCTTATCTTAATTTGAATCTTAATGCGTGACTCTTAATGGTTTCTTACCTTGAAATATTAACTTTTAATCTAAATGAAATATGACATATTAAACCTTAGCATGAAATTAAGTTCATTAATCACAAACTTTACTGATAAAGTTTGTAAACATGTCTTTTACATGAAATCTTAAAACATAAAATCATACAAATCACAAGTTACTTAACAATAAAGAACATGTAAAGATGTTAAGAAAAATAAATACTAAATTCTCATGGGCATAGACCACTTACCTATTTCAGTAGGAACACTATTCCTAAGATTCCTAATATTATCTCTTAATCAGCCTGTGATAATCACACAAAGTTTTTAATTAAGATTCAAAACCCTAATTACATTAAATTTGGTTCTTCAAATAAAAAAAAATCTAAAATAGGTCCCAAAACCTAGATCATTAGCTAGATCTCAAAAATTGATCAAAATACATATAAGGCTTTGACCCTATATGATATATAAATTAATTTTTTTGATTTATTAAAGGTTAGGTCATGATTGACCAATTAGAGTCGACATAAAAACAATAAATGCATTACAGAAATATCAAATAGGAAAAGATTAACACCGATTAGCCCTTCATTTAAATTCCTAACCAAGGGCATGGCAAGGACTAACTTGGACAAATCATTTAAGTTGATGTGCAATGAAATAACATGAATATGCCAAAAATGATCATATTACCCATAGTAGGATAGCAAATTGATGAAGTAGAAAGAGGGTAGGAAAGTAACTTTTGGAACTAGTTTCCCTCTCCTTTAAACATGGTGTTGTCCAGCAACTTAGCCTCATAGGGGATCAACCTTTGATCCACATGTGAAGTGTAAGGATTCTTACTGTGTAACGAATTTGATGTATTGGACAAAGCCTCGTGCTTGAACCCGCCAACATCAGGGAAAAAGACCTAGTCGGTGGTAGCTCGTCAACTGGTCTCAGCAACAATTTATGATTGAAAAGTCTTTCCTAGGGTCAGAGGATGCTATAGAGACTCATATAATTTGTTGTGATGCTGGCCGGTGGCATGGAGAGTCATAGAATCAACTTGTTGTAGAGGGGACTTAGGGTGTTTTTATGAGAAAAAGAGTCAGGCATTGAGTTAGGGTTCTGTGGATCTTGAATGAACTCCTGCATTCAATGGTGTTGAGATCCCAACGAAACATTGAGGAGAGGGGGAGAAATATCAATTAGATTTTTTGGGTTGTTCATCACATGACACGCATGTTTAGCGTGAGGAAGGGTTCCACATGATCACGGTCTTACGGTTCCAAAGGAACATGTGATATAACCAGTACACATGGCACACATACAACAAATGAAACCCTAAGACCTAGTTAAATATAGTTTAATTAGTTGTATTCATTAAATAATTAGATCAAATAACAAGCTTTTCTATCACTTTCTTCTTAACATTATTTGGAAAAACTAGGGTTATCTAAAATTTATGAAATTTGGCATGGTTACTAAATAGACTATGAGGAATCCAACTTTCCACTCAAATTCCACATTTGAGCTGTTGAATTTTATGCTTTACATTTTTTTGGTAAGTCAAAAAGCATGTTACTATATAATTCCAAAATTTTGGCTAAAAACACTATGCCCCATTACAACCAGGGATGAAACATCCGAAATAACAAAAGGGTTTATAGACCCCCAAAAGAAGAACATGAACCAGACCCCAAAACTTCTAGATAATACAGACACTGCCTAATAGATGAAGGCATTAACCAGAGAAACAACCAATACAAACACTAGCATTAAACCCACCTTCAAATTGTGTCGTCCTGGAAGACTGGAAGTGACCCATCAAAAAAGGAATGTTAATATTTACTAGACGAGATGAAAAAAGGTTCCTTCACCAAACAAAAGCATCCAAATTGTAGAAGGCAAAGCAGGAGGTGCCCCTCCATGAGCTATCCATCGGTTGATGTCATTGAAAAGAAAACGACCATCTTCCCCAACACTGGCGTTGTAACCATCTCATAAGGTATGCGGGAAAGATAGATTTCCTAAACCTCTTAACCAACCAAGAGACAAGCAGATTAAGAGGCGCAACCCGATCACACATCTGCAATAAGGAATAGCTCACTGAGCAGTAGAGTTGACCTGGATGTGAACAGAGCACAACCAATCAATTCCTAACTGAGATGAAGTCGTCTCTAGGTGAGGACTCAGGCCTAAACCCTAATACCCCTGTTTGCATAGAGATAAATCACCAAGAACTATGTAGATGCTTCATCACACGATGCCCCTATTTTGCACAGTGGAAATCCATCGAACACATTGAAAGTGTTCCTTCACACATCAGCAAAGGAGACAGCAGGCAGGAGGCCACACCTCTATTGTGTTGGGGTTGAAACTGTAGAGGGTGAGTGGGCAAGGGAGCCCAAGTGAGGGAGCTTACAACCAAAAGGTGGACCGCCGCCGTAGGAGGGACCCCATGTGCTCAACCAAAGGGAACAAATAGAGCCGCCAGAGGTGGGGGGGCTCGGAAAGCACGATGAGCGGCCTAGCATGCCGAGCTCGATCTTCCCAACCTCCCAAAGACCCCGCGTAGCCACCGAGTACCCCATGGGGTAAACATCACAAAAGGCAAGCAGACTCGTTGCCATCTGGGTGGACAGAGGAGGACCAAGCCACCCAACGAGCATCCTACTGCCGCCGAAACCACCCAGGCATGAAAACTGGACGGAATGATTTTGTGCTTTACATTATTAGATAGTAGGATATATTATGAATTAATAATTACTAGAGAGGAGTTATATTACAAAAATTTAAATAAATAATAGTACATTATGACATACTCATATAATAAGAAATATAACATATCATGAACAAATACGTGTAAATTACTATTTAACCCCTACATTTCCATTATTGCACAATCAAGGTAAGTTGTACAAGTGATTAAATCTTGAATCATCACGTGTCAAACTCATTCTAAGGTTTACATCATTATGAGTAATTAAACATACAATATAGAATTATTGATCACACTTTTTCTAAACTAAAATGCTAGGGATGTTACAATTCTATCCACCTTACATAAATTTTGTCCTCAAAATTTGTATGCACTAACATTATGCTACCCACCTTAGAGCTTCACATTTATACACACAAACACTTTCATATTGTCATAAGGACTCATATGTCTCTACTAACATGTTCATTATATGCCATTAACATGGATAACTATATATAGTCTAACATGATTAACAATACTAACACTTGTATAACTTACTAATAGAAAGTAAAACATATCTTCGCCATATTCCATAAAAAATGTTCACATACCTTTATCATTAGCATACTCTTATTAGTCATTGATTTAATCAAGGTGAGTTCTCCATATAACCTTGCACCAAAGTGTTTTCAAAGAGCTCAAAATCACTCAAGTGCTCTTACTCCCAGGATCTCATTGCACCCAAGTGCTCATTTCTCCCAAGAGCTCATCACTCGAAAGTGATCATTTATCTAGGAGAATCACTAAGTTGACATTACTTTCTCACAAACACTCTTACAGACTCTTTTCATCTTCATAACTAAATCATAAATTCATTTAACGTCTAACCTTAGCATAAGTTTCTTTCTCTAAACAATTTTACTAGTTTTAGGTGACTATCTACTTTAGGTATTTAGTATCACCTATATTTGTGACATCCTAAATATGTGGTGATCAGAAACATACCCAACAACTTAAAACCTCATTATGCAACTCCCCACCAACCCAATAGTGAACATATCCCATATCGCTGCATTAGTAAGTTGGGAAGAGACACACAATAAGTCTTAATGCTCATGACATCCCTCAATTGGTCAGCCATCAACAATGAAAAAAGAGAGGAGATGTCATTTTTCAAGATAGAATTAATACTTAGTATCCAAACTAGATGAATATCTAACCCTAATAGACATTCCCAAGCATACCTAAACCTCACGACCTATATTTCTTTCCAGGGTTTTCTACTTTTAAGCATTCCTCAACTATTAGGGTTATCCATTCTAACATATTGACTTCACTTCTAAAAACTATGGTGCATATGTATACCTTAAGCAAGTGGAACTAAAGAGACCTCTAACAAAATTGAGAATGACAAGAGTGTCTGGTGGTTAATTATCCTTTTTCTCTGTTACCAAGTTGTAACACCCCAATTTTTTTGAGAATCACTATGGATGATTATACACACTAACACATTCTTATGAGATAAAGCATCAATTCCTAATGCATAATATCATTGGGGTATCACATATATCTAATATCATGAATAATAAATAATTTGAAGTATCACCATGTAACATCCCTGACCTGGGTTATGTGTTAACCCTAGATTTTTTGCCTAATAAGGTTGAGTAGATTCTTAATATTATCTTGGGAAATTAAATAGGACTCATGAGAAACTTATGTTTCAATTTTGGTCCTTGTTTGAACAATGTTGAAGCAATGTTTGCTTATTTTGGACTAAAGTGCAAATTACCCAAGTTGAGGGATTAAATTGCAAATGTTGCATGATAAGATGTTCCTATAATGTTGAGACATCATAAGAATTAATATGATGTAGTGGTATGGTTTTCACAAGCTTGGGCACCAAGATTAAGCTTGGAAAGCAATCCTTGTGCATTAAAACCTAGTTTTGGTGTAATGTGCAATATACCCAAAACCTAGGGTTCAACATGCAAATTACCACTTCAATAAGGTCCCTAATGTTTCTTGGCATCATGTAGAGAAAATAAAATTAGAGGGGCACCTCATTTGAATTAAGTTGGAGGAGAGAGAATCTTGATATTAAAATAATCAAGATTTAATCCTAAGTGAAACCCTAATTCAATTTAGGGCAAAAGTGAATGTATTAATTAAAGGGCCTTCAACCAAAATTAAAATGGTTGGATTCAGATGTGTGTGGATGATATTAAAGCCTTTCAAAGACACGAGCATATCCTAAGGAGGTGAAATTCCACTCACCATTATTATAAGAAAAAGAATTTCCACTCAAATATGGATATTCTTATTATAAGGGTTAAGGTGCTTAATTTCTTTTCCCTTAATTCATGGATAATTGAAGGGAGCTCGGTGGGGATATAGATTCCCTTGCATGCAAGAAACCAAGGGGGAAGTGGTGGCAACAATTTTGGAATTAAAAGACTTTTATAAGAGATTTTCTCTCTCATCAATTTTCTTATAAAAGTACCTTTTCCAAGCCAAAACAAAGGCTTTTTCGGATTTCTTTCTTTCCCCTTGCTTGGAAAAATACCAAGGAGCTGTGAAGGAGCAGGAGGACGACCCCCAACCTGTTGGTAAGGTTCTTGACCTCCTTTCACCTTGAATCCATGGTGAAAATCAAAAATCAATGTATGAATTCTTCATATCTCGATCCCCTCTTCAATTCTAACCAAATCTTTTCACTCAAAGCTTGAGGAAGACCCTTGGAATAGTGAAAGGAGTTGCATCCAACATTGTTTCCGTGATCTTGGAGCTTTGGAGCTCAATTGGAGGCGGGTTTTATAACTTGAACCCATATTCATTGTTATTGAACTCAATTTCTCAATTCAATTGATTCAATTGCTCTTTTTGTAATACCCTTGATTAGTTGATGCAATTGCCATGAAGATGGAAGTAGATTTAGAATTTTTGCAGGTTGATGATGATGACATCATCACAAGCACACTCCTTATCCAAGGGAATGAGCAAACAGTTTTCAAAACCTCATGATTTAGTTAGTTGCAAAACTGAATGGACACTTTTGAGTTCAAAATCGTTTGGAGTATTTGGACTCCAAGACCGCATGGGTAATTCACTCAAAAACATATGGGTAATACACCCAAGACTGCATGGGTAATTACTCAAGACCGCATGGGTAATTTTACCCAAGATCCAATGGATAATGCACCTAAAAACCGAATGGGTTTCAACTTCAAGATCGATTGGGAAATTTAGTCCAAAACCGAATGGGTAATGGACTCAAAACCATTTGAGAGGGTTGACCAAGGGTTTACTGCTTGAGATTCCTGTTCCTAATTATGTTGGTTGATAACCCACCAAATTTTATGGATTAATGCCAAAGGAATCATGAGTTGAAGGTTAATCAATTAGGCAAACCTAATTGGATTAAGTGCTGATTTTCAACTTGAGTATTTTAACTTTTTGGGAAAATGGTTTCAAAACCATTTGAGAGGGTTGACAAATGGTTGACCGTTTGAGATTCCTGTTCCTATTCATATTGGTTAATGACTCACCACATTTTATGGATTAATTCCCAAGTAATCATGAGTTGAATTCTAATCAATTAGGTAAACCCTAATTGAAATTTGTGCTGAAATTCCAATGAGTTGATTTGAGATTTTGGGTGGTTTAGCCCAAACGGTTTCAAAACCGTTTGGGGATCACCCAAACGGTCTCAAGACCATTTGGGGGTCACCCAAGACCGTTTGGAGGTCTAGGGTTGAGTATGGTTAAGTGTTTGAAGATCCAAAGATATGGCATGAACCCTAATCGGCTAAGTGCTGATTTTGTAAGTGATTGAGATGATGTTTTGGGTTGATTGACCCAAACGGTTTCAAAACCGTTTGGGGATCACCCAAATGGTCTCAAGACCGTTTTGGTATCACCCAAGACCGTTTGGAGGTCTAGGGTTAAGTATGGTGGCCTATTTGAAGGTCCAAAGTTACCAAGTTACAAAGCAATCAATTGCTGATTTGTTGATCGACTCAATGGACCAAACCTTGATGAAATTTCACTAGAATCCAAGGGTTGGATGAGCCAAACGGTCTCAAGACCGTTTGGAGGTCACCCAAGACCGTTTGGAGGTCTAGGGGTGAGTATGGTTAAGCAATTGATGATCCAATGTTACTAAGTTAAAGTGTAATCAATTGCTGATTTGGTGATCAATCCAATGATCCAAACCTTAATCGGTTGACTTTTATTTTGATGATATGATGGGAAAACGGTCTCAAGACCATTTGGAGGTCATCCAAACGACCTCAAGACCGTTTGGGGTCAGGTCATGTTCAATTTGGATGATGGTTCAAAGGTTTCAAAGTAACTAATCTTGCATTGATTAGTGTTGAAGGATCATTGATTCCAAACCCTAATTCAATTGATTCAAACCCTAGTTGATGACTAATTTAGGGTCAATTGAGGGCTAAATCAGTTGTAGGTTGACCTATTTAACTCAATTGAAGTATGATGATAGGTCCAATTGATGATTGGGTACATGAATTCAATGATTGAAGGAATCAACATTGAGAACCCTAAATTGATTTGATCGGTTGAGACCATATTTGGTCCATGCGGTTTTGAGGTGGTTTGGACCAAACGGTCTCAATACCATTTGGGACCAAACGATACCAAACCATTTGGAGACCCAACGGGTTCAATACCTACTTTGTCTAATCGATTTCAAGTACAACTTGTTCAAATGGTTTTCAACCAAATGATGTATGAGAACCTAGATCATTGAGGGTCTAAGTAATTAACTTTGTGAAGATCAACATGGTTAATCCATTTGAATACCTCATGTAATTGAAGGTCCAATATGGTGAACCTATTTAGATACTCAATGTATTTGAAGATTTCAATGGTTAACCCAATTGATCACTTTGTGGAATTGAAAGTTTAATTGGTCAATTCTTTTGAATTCCTTATATAATTGATGGTTTAATTGATTAGACCATTTGGACATATAGTATAATCAAAGTTCAATCAGCTATGTGATTATTAAAGATGTAGACCCATGATGATTGTGAAGGTTAACCCTAGCTATGTGCACTCAAGTGAAGAGTTGACCTAGATTAATCTTGGAGTAGTTAACATCCTAAAGAGGATGAGAGAGAGATTGAGAGGGATGAATGATTACATAACCAAGCCCTAATTCTCTCATTATGAGTAAACTATGTGATAAGGGTTTGATCCATAATAATGAGATCATGAAACCATAATCAATGAGCTCTAACCCTAATTAGAGCAATGCTATGTGTGTAACTCTAATTAGAGCGATGCTATGTGTGTAACCCTAATTTAATGGGAATTGTATATCCTAACCCTAATTTGGGTATGAGGAAATAGAAACCCCACATGGATGTGAATGGTGAACCCTAATCCTTGCAATGGGATAAAGGTATATGAAACCCTAGTATAGGGTTGTGCTACTAATCCTATGTGAAGTTCTATCACTGGGTGATGTGTTGTGAAATCCTAATTTCACATAATACTAGGTGAATCCCTGATATAGAAGGATGATTATATGAAACTCTATTGAAGAGTAATACTATGTGAAATCCATAAATGTATGGAATATGCTATGTGAATCCTCAAATTATAAATATGGAGAATACTATTCCTAATAATGGAATAGTGATTAATGTTATAACAAATGTAACACCTAGAGAGGTTGATAATGAATATCCTCATATTAATAGTTCCTAACTCAAGGATGAGTCCATAGTATTAGCAACAATTGTGTAATCTAAGTGAGTGAATAATCACCAATACTTTACATGATAAATGTGATGAACTGGTGCATAAAGTATTAGGATGGGGAATACCCTAATACAAGCTAAGTGTATGAACTCAAGTAAGATAAGGTGTTGAGGGAAGTGATATATCAAGATATGATAGATATCACATCCAACACCCCAATGCTAGTATACCTTGATGAGTTATAAGTCCAGGATAATTGAATGAATGACACATGAGATGTGTTATGTCAATGGTTACATTGAGATGTAATATACTCTGTTGAATGTGGGCTAACATGCCTTATGAGAAGGTTAATCCAAACCGATAAATTATGATGTAATTATATTCTAGCAAAGATGAGAGAGAAACTCATGTTGTGTGTTGATAATTCTTCTAATAGTGAATGATGAGAACAAATAAGTATGAATGAATACTTATGTTATCCATATTGATTTCCTTGATATGTGAAACCCTGATACAAGTTAAATGATATGTGAACCCTAATACAGGGTAATGCTATGTGAATCCCTAATACAAATGAATGATATGTGAACCCTAATGCAGGGTAATGCTATGTGAAACCTTAATACAGGGTAATGCTATGTGAAGCCCTAATACAAATGAATGATATGTGAACCCTAATGCAGGGTAATGCTATGTGAAACCTTAATACATGGTGATTCTATGTGAAGATCTAATGTAGAGTAATCCTATGTGAAGCTTAAATACAAACTAATGGGTTATGAATGAATAAGATAACCCTTGTATTGCATGGTACTAATATGAAATGATATCATGATTACTAATCATGCATATATGTTGAAAAGATGAGCATATCCAGGTATGGGCTATGATGATTTATTTATTGAGAATATTTTATAGGCTTTATAAGCCTTCATATGATTTGTTTAGTAGGAATCATTGAGCTCTGTGTACTATGTAAAATACATTGTGTGGCAAGAATTATGATGTCTTTGGTCATATGATCTGAAGGTAAAAGTTACCTAACAAGTGGTAATAAGTATCCTATGGTGAGTTATGGGTTCAGATACCCAGATGCCATAATCATGATGATGAACTTGTGAAGAAGAGGAAATGTACTTGGTGAGTTGAGGGATTAAGATCCCAACACTTTGTGAAAAGAGTATGGCTACATGCCATGACTCCACGATGACAATGCCAGGCTTTAGATATATGATCTAAGCCTGAAGAGAGTTAATGATGTGATAATGATTCTGTAGTGAATAAATGTTATACATGTTCTTCATATTCCTTAATGGATAAGTGACATGTTTCTCTTTCAAGTTATAGCTGCAATGTTGAATAATATTAATATTCTAATCCGTTAGACGTTGAATTAACTGCTATCAAACAAATATGATTCCTTTGTTCATATTTATCTTCTTAAGCTGCAATAATAATGTTACTGGCGGAGAGTTATATCTCTCGCTGGGGAAATTTACAATTGTCTCACCCCCGTGGGAACCACATTTTTAGGTGGACGCAGAAGAGGAGGCAGGAACCCTTCAGCAGGTGAAGGACAACTACAGTAATAGCAGAGACAACAGTGAAGTCTCTGGTGGAGACACTGGCTGTTATGCCTTGTATAGATGTAAATAGAGTCCAATGTGTCGTCTCTGTACTCTCATGTCCTCGGAGTAGTAGTTAGCGCTTTTGAGATTTTGGCTCAATGCCTCGAGATTTTGAACTGCCAATGTTTATCTTGATAGGATAGTTAATGCTTATAACTCTCAGAAAGAGATGATGCATGGCATGTACCTTTAAACCAAAATTTAAATGTGTTACTTTGGTTCTATGTGAGAAAGTTTTCCTTTGATGGATCTTTTGATAAAAAAGGTTTTAATTTTTAGTGATTTTTGGTAATCTGCTGCTTAGTGAACGCTTCCGCATTAGTTAATCTTGTTTTCTTGAGTTGTATGCCACACACCAACTTAAGATCACATTACATTTCTCATTCTCAAAAGGTTTACATAAAAAGGAATATAATACAAAATTATGACATTGTTCATGAAACTTTGTACATAAAAAATAGATTCTATGCATACAAGAATGTTAGGTGGATAATGGAATCCCAAAAAGGAACTCCTAGTCTTTAATTAGGTCCTCCATGTCCTTATCTTGATTTCCTAATCCTCCTTCACTCTTCACCTGCGGACATCTTGTCCCCAACCATGCATTGGAAAAACAACGTCAATAAGTGGCTTGAGCATTCCAACATATATGAAATAATTGGAATAAGAAAAGACAATTTGTTATTATTAAACAATATGCATGAAAGCTAACATTAAAATATGTAGACGACTTATGCATAAACACATGATATTTCTTTGGACTTAGTTTTATCTTTTTACATAACTTATATAGGAGATGTGTACTTTAGTACTCGGGTCTCATGACCTACACTCTGGTGCCTGGGTCATCTTATTTGAATCATCCTTCACTAAGGGCCTGAGCCTCATGACCTACAGTATAGGTCTGGATCATGTCTTTTGAGTCAACCTTCACTAAGGTCTAGGTCTAGCTCCATAATCTTGTAAGATCTTAAATCTTATCTTAACTTGAATATTAATGCATGATTCTTAATGGGTTATTATCTTGAAATCTTATCTTTAAATATTAATCAAATATAGTATGATAAAACTTAACATGAAATTATATTCTTGAATCACAAAGTTTACTAATAAACTTCATAAACCTATCATTAACTTGGAATCATATAATATAACATCATTGAATCATGAATATCATACTTGAAAATAAGAAACATTAAAAGATGCTAAAAAATAAATATAAATGCTCGTGGGCATGGACCACTTACCAATTTTAGTAGAAACAACACTCCTAAGATCCATGATATTATCTCTCAATCAACTTAAAATAATCATCCAAAGTTTCTTAATTAAGATTCTAAACCCTAATTATGCTAAATCTGATGTTTCATGAAAAACAACCCAAAATAGATTCTAAAACCTAGACTATTAACTAGATCTAGAAAAATTGATCAAAATCCTTACAAGGTTTGACCATATATGAGCTATAAATTTATTTCTATGATTTATTGAATGTAAGATCGTAATAGACCAACCAAACTTGAAATAAATACAATAAATCCATTACTGAAGTCTCAACTCAGAAAATAAAAATATCGATGTACCATTTATCTAAATACCTAACCAAGAGCATGATGGGGACTAACTTAGTCCAATCATTTAAATCAACACACAATGCAATAACATGAATAGGTCAATAATAATCGTAATACCCATAGTAGGGTAGAACATTGTGAAGACGAAAGAGGGTAAAAAAGTAACTCCCAGGACTAGTTTCCCTCTCCTTCGACCATGACATTATCGAGCAGCTTGAGCTTCACAAGAGTTCAGCCTTCGATCTAGTGAACAAAAGCAGGCACACTAGGAGTCCCAACGGCAATTGACTTAGTCAGAAGGAATATGGGGAGACCGAATGAAAACTCCCCTCGGTTGTGGCACATTCTCCACAGGTGGAAAACATGGTTGAGTCTCCCCTAGTTATAGGATCCATGATTACACATATTCATAATAATATTTGTAATCCTAATATGTTATATACAATGTGATGTTGCCTGTACGTGTATACATAGACCATTATGTTAATGAATCAAAGCATCGAGATTTCTCTCCATTGCATTACTCTCTTTACGATCCACATGTGGAATGCAAAACCTATGTGTGAGATGGCAATATGCTCAAATAATCATCAACCTTGCGATGAACTCATAAAATGGTTTATGGAATTCCATGGGTCAAGAGTCCATCTCCATGCCGCCTCCATGAATGGAAGAGAAAGAGGTGTTGATGATAAGGAAACAACTCTAGATGTAGAAGGGCATTTCTAACCTGAAAGCTGGTATTAAGATTATCGAAAAAATAGGGGAAAGATGTGAGATACTAATCTAAACATAGGCATGAGCGAGAGTCTCACAATCGAGTTTTCAAAAGCCAACAAACAATGTACAACGGCATGACGTAGTTTAATTGTGGGTTGTGTAACATACGGTAGGTACAATGTGATTTGTATCTATTTTTTGTAGCCATGTTGGTATAATTTTCTACAAGTCCTTTGTAATCGTTAAGTCATTTTCTGAAAGAGAATAGATAAAAATAGAAACTCCATCTCAAATCTTGTGTCTCTTTGTGTGATCTACTCAGTTCTCAATTATCCAATGTGTGGTGTGTGTGTGTTCTAGAATTTGAGATCTGTGGAATTTTTGCCAACATTTGGTACGAGAGCTTGCATTGAATCTACAAATATCACAGTTTATACAAAATGTCAGTGGTTATTTAGAAGAAGGAGAATGATGGGGTGACATTCCATTATCCAATCTTAAACATGTCCAACTACATGGTATGGGCGATCAAGATGGAGGCAATCCTTGAGGCCCAGGGAGTCTAGGAGGTAGTTGAACTAGAGAATGGGACTAAGGTATATGCAAAGAAAGATAAGTTGAGGTAGGATTATATCTTACAGTGTATGCCTGAAGATGTCCTGCTTCAAATCGTAAGGAAGAAAATAGAAAAGCATGCTTGGGACAACTTGAAGACAAGGTACTTGGGAGCTGATCAGGTCAAGACGGCATGCCTACAAACACTGAAGAGAGAATTTGAAGCTCTTTGGATGAGGGAGAATGAGTCAATTGATGAGTTACCCAGCAAGCTCAGTGGCATGTCAAGCAGGTACTCTAGTCTAGGTGCCACCCTTGATGATGTTGCACTTATGAAGAAGCTACTTAATTTTGTCTTGAATAAATATTTTCCGGTTGTTGTTGGGATGGAGAAGTTCTATGATATTGAAAGTATGTCTTCTAAGGAGACCATAGGGAGACTTAAGGCACACAAAGAGAGGGAACGACTCCGTGTCAACTTTGGAAGCAATGACGGTCATGTGCTTCTCACTCACGTTGAGTGGCAAGCACACTAGAAGAGAAACATGGGAGGTTCATCAACAATCAGAAAGGAACGGAACTCGGGACCACTGATAGAAGAAAAGGCTGAGGGTGTGGCGCGGTCGTGGAAACCATATCATGTCACTCCAGGAGGGTGCGGGAGGCATCAATAGTAGTGGTCGTAACAAGAGCCACATCAAATTCTCTAACTGTGAAAAGATGGGGCACTATGCTTCCTAGTGTCATAGTAAGAGACGCGATAATGAGGCACACCTCACATGCACCAGCAATGAAGAATCGACATTGATGCTTTCTATGTCCCAAGAACAAGTAGGATTTGAGTGGTAGGGTTTCGTACTACTCAACAAAGAAAAGGTGTTGTCGGAGCTATACCTTGATAAGACGAAAGGGGAAAATGTGGATGTCTGGTACCTAGACAAAGGAGTGAATAATCACATGATAGGTGAGTGAGAAAAGTTCCAAGAACTTGATGAAAACATCAATGGGAGGGTGAGGTTTTGGTGATGGTTCAACCATCTAAATCATGGGAAAAAGGTAGGTGGTGTTCTTGTGCAAGAATGGTGATTAATGGGTTCTCCAAGAGGTATATTACATACCCAAGATATGTAGTAATATCATAAGCCTTGGACAAATGACAGAGGACGGTAATCAAGTGAACATGGTGGGACATTTCATGAGAGTGATAGAAGGATGTGGCAAGCTATTGATGTCGGTGAAGTGCACACGGAATCACCTATACAAGATCAATTTGGAGTTAGCCAAATTAGTTTGTCTATTAGAAAGTTTTGATGATCCAATGTAGTCGTGGCATGCTAGACTTGGCCACATCAACTTCCATAGACTGAAGCTCATGGGAGAGAAGCAAATGGCAGTCGGTATTCTGACATTATCACACCCAGAAAAGATACGTGACGCATGCTTGACTGCCAAGCATATCAAATCATCATTCTCAATTCAAGCAAACTACTGAGTGGAGAGGTTACTAGAACTATTGCATGCATATTTGTGAGGGTCGATCACATTGTGCACACTTGCTGGTAATTATATTTCTTTCTCATTGTTGATGACTATAGTCAGTGGATGTGGGTTTATATAATCAAAACAAAAGATCAAGCATGCTCTATATTCAAAAAGTTCAAGCTCCAGGTTGAGAATTAGATAGATCACAAGGTAAAAGTCTTAAGGACAACTCAGCAAGGCAAGTTTATGTATGAAGAAATTACAAGATTGTGTGAAGATTGGGGCATCAAAAGGAATTTCACTACACCAAACTCACCTCAACAAAATGGTGTGGTGGAGTGAGGAAATAGGATCGTGATGGCCACCACTCGGTCCTTACTCAAGAGCATGTTCATACATGGAAGATTTTGGGGAGAACTCATGAGACTCGCCGTATATCTATTAAATCAACTACCCACAAAGGCGCTAGGAGAGCGCACATCATTTGAAGCATGGGTTGGGTACAAACCTCACCTCAGACACTTGAGGGTCTTTGGATGTACTGCCCAAGCAAATATTTTGTGCCACACCTCAAGAAGCTAGATGATTGGAGCCAATCCATGGTGTATCTTGGAGTGGAAGACAAATGAAAATTTCATCATCTCTATGAACCTCTCTGAGGAAAATACATGTAAGTAGAGATGTAATATTTCAAGAAAATATTAAATACAATTGGAACACAAGAGCTATTGGAGGAGAAGAAGGGTTTCCAAAATTTGTCATACATGACAAGCTAAGCATCGAGTCAGAAACAAAAGTTGCACAAGCAGCAATAGGGGTGACAGTTACTGTGGTAGGAGGGGAGGCTAAAACATCAGGTATGATAGATGACATGGGAGGTACTAGAACTGCCACTAGTGCTATAACGACCGCCTCCCCCGGTTATCCCCTATTCAGGAGGACTAAGAGGGAAAGGGTCATTATCAATAATATAAGATCGTAGGTTTAACAATTAAGTAGAAATCATTAATAAATGTCACTAACAAATAGGAGTTTGGAACAAGACTAATATTACATGATTTAGAATATTTAAAGTTGCAAAATAAATAAAATCTAGCTAACTATAACCTTAATGTTTACATTAAGTTTCTTCATCTTGTCCATTCTTTCTGGATATCCAGTTTGATCATATTTGCATGATGGCAAATTATCCTAAAACATCAACAAACAAAATGTCAGTCACTATAATGAGTTATACTGGTATGTGGGGGAAATAAAATATTGCACCTAGTGTAACAATATAATCACAACAATTATTGTTACAAAAATAAAATAATCATTTTCTTCATAACTCCTCAACCTATTTTTACTCAACCTTTGGGATACCCTTTCGGGGACTTGTCCCTGTAGTGGATGAAAAGGTTGCCTTCTCAATATGGAGCCCAAGTGCCATGTTGATCTTCTCAATGAAGGGTCTGACCTCTGTTGACCTTCCTAATTTCGGGCCTGGTTTGATTTAATGTGACCTTCCCAATCTGGGGCTTGCTCTAACCTTATATGACCTTCCCAATATGGGGCATGGTCTGACCTTCCCGGTCTGGGGCTTGGTCTTCGGTCATAGACATGAATTTTCATTTCCTTCCATTCAAACCTCTAGAGTTTGGGATGCTGAGTTTGAGCAAGTTATAAGCATACTTTGTGATAGCCATAGTCACTTTATAGATTGTAGGAAATAAATACATCCAAGCATTTAATTTTAAGCAATCGATAAAACCTCAGAAATCACTGAGAAAGTATAGGGGTTAGTCATAGGTGTAACCAACATACATGTTTCAATAGTTACTTGAAGTCCAAGCAAGATCAATCAGAAAATTCAGACAAGCAACCAACCAATTTATCTTGAAAGTTAAAGCATAACATCCATGCATCTTTATTTTATCCAAATCATCATTCATACTGACTTGGTGATGAATTCATATTCATCTTAGTTGTAGTCACCATTTTTGGCCCTGTTTTGCTCTGAAAGCTCACATATACCTCCTAAATCTGCTCATACACGATATTACTCAGCTTTAGATGATTATTTGGAGTTTTGATCAAATCCATCCATCTTTGTAGCAAGATTGAACATTGCACTGTGCGCACAGGTGTAGGAGGTGTAGGGGATGTAGGCCAATCGACCCATAGCAATACCCCCCCCTCGCGGGGATGGGTTTGTTTCATGAGGCCATGACCACGGACAAGGAGGCGACCTATGCAACCGCAGTATACAACCTCGACCGCAGGACAAAGACAGACCGTGACCTGGTTGCACCTCGTCCCGAGGTTGGACCGTGACCTGGTTGCACCTCGACCCGAGGTTGGACCGCAGAAGATCGTGACCTGCATGGGAGACCTCAACCTCAGAGGACCACAACCTCATAGGAACTCAACCAGAGGAGACCATGAGCTAAAGTAGACTGTGATCGGTACCACACTATGACCGCGGCACACCGGTACAACTGCAGAACACCATCGTGACTGTGGCCAAGCAAAGAAGGACCGCGACCGTGGCACACAACAGTAAATGTGGCCAAGCAAACAAGGACCGCAACCACAGACAAGCAAAGAACAACCTCAACTACGGCTAGCACCTCGACCACAGAGTTAAGTCGTTGGAGTGTGCCTATGAATAGGCCACACACCCGTCTTATCAAACCATCTCTTCCACGATGTCGAGAGGCTGCTGCTCTGTACCCAGCCCTTAGGGAGAGGATCTCCGCCACCAAGGACTACATCTATGGATTTATTACCTCTCATCCATCCCCACTCCATCCAGATCTATCTCCTAGCCACAAAAGTGGTTAGACTTCAGATATGCAGATCTACTCCACCGTCAGCCACCTACTTCTCCTTCTCCTATGAGAGAGAGCATGAGATGAGAAGGAAGAAGGAGAGAGAAGATATGCCTTGACTTCCTTGGTGTCCTTCCCCTCCTCATTCCAGATCTGCCCCGAGATCGTGTAGAAGACCGTTTCTCCACTGAGCTCTGGCCATGTTGTTCACCATGAACATAGTGGAATCTTCCCTCTCTCTTGATTTTATTGTTTCCATCATGAGGAGCTAGTAGTCCTTTTCACTGGGGTGCGGGGACTAGCCCCTCTGCCCATACTTACATGTTCATCTAAAAACACTCCATGGCTTGTATATAACTTTTCATCTCGTGTTACTTGTTTGATGTGTGCTTTGTGGACTAATCACCTATCTTGAATGATCTATTATAACCCTTTGTTGTGAGAACTTCAATACTTAGATTTATCAATATCGTTTAACATGGTTGATGCCTTGATGAGAACTTCTGAAAGATATCTTCAGAGTAGTAAGTGTGTGATCTGCATGTGACGAGACATTTGATGCCTATAGGTGATTCTTACGCAAACCTGATGCCCTAACGCGGGGTTTAATACTCCATTTGGATATTTGTTTTTGGCCTGGATGTGTTTGCATGTGTAGTGGTTGTGAAACCCAGTACCACCCCAGTGATTCCCATCATTAATCTAGACCCAATTTTGATACCGCTCTTTACTTTCCTTGCATTTAGTTTAACTAAACCCAATCAACTCTTATTCTAAATATTAGTCTTAGTTGAGCTAGATCTGACTAGCAAGATTCTTAAAAATTTTGTCCTTTGGGATTCGATCCTTAACTATACTGCGATGAGACCCGTCCGCTTGCGGGTGGTATTATTGCACAAGGTTTTGGTAAAAACATAGGGATTTCAGCCCTAGGTGAATTTGTTAGTGTGGTAAAAACCACATCACTTGGGTCTCAAGTTAGGGTTTCTAGATCAAATTTACAATTTTAGTAGGGTTTTGTCTTCCCAAATCCTAGTTTCTACTTTTCATGTCCATTGGGTTTACAAACCCTAATTCATCATTTATTACACCTTTTATTTCAAGGAAATCCTAATTCATCAAATTACGGGTTGCTAAGTTCACATAGCCTCAAGTTGCTCTTTTTATTCATAAAAGATCAGTCTTTTATCATCAAAACCTAGAAATTAGGGTTTTGGTTCATTTCATACATTAAAGATGCCAACTTTTGGTACTTTTTGAACTAGAAGCAGATATAGGTCCTAATTATTTTTTTATTGGATTCTCCATATTTCTCTAATCAATTTTTATATATAACATATCTTCATCGGATCATCCTACTGATTACTACTATTTTGTAAAGTAAAACCCCTCTAGACCAATGGTTGCACGCCATGTTAGCATTTATGTTTATCCATAACATATGTGGGTCCTGCTTCAGCCAATCAGTGGTGGCCAACCTGGCTAAGCGTTTCCAATGCAACTGCCAATCGTACCTTCAAGAATGACCTAACTACCTTTATGTTATGACCAAGTTTGGTCACGTGGGTAGGGGTATCTTGATCTTTCCCCTATGGATCATTGTTACAACCTTGTTTTTGCTTGTATGGTTGTAGATGCAATTTTTCCAATAAGATGTACATTTATGAAAATGTTTATGGATTTCTTTTACAATATTTCCTTCAAATGAGTAATTTCATGGATCCTAATAAGTTAGTGAGTCCAATGAGATAAAATGAAAGGAAAGTTGAAAGAAATCAAATAATGCATAAAAAGGAAAAGAAATTAAGATGATAATGAGAATTAGGTGGAATTCCCTGGAAAGTTGTATGATTGACCATTATGAATTAGGTTCTGAATCCACATGGTTTCTAAAGGTAAATGGAATCCAAATAAAGGAAATAACTTGCATAAAGAGAGAGAAAATATGAATAAAATATACCTTATTTAGAAATAACTTGCATATGAAGAAAATTATCTCATACTTTCGAATTTGAGTCCCAAACTTGGCACATAAGTATTTTAAGTCAATATGGAATTTCTTTTAAAATTTGGGATCAAACATACAAGAAATTTAGGAGATATGATTTTTGGAAGATTCCCTAAAGTGATGGGAGTCTCATAAAATGTCACAGTCTGAATCAAATTGGGACATTGATGCTTGGTTCAAGACCATTGGATTGGAAATCCACAATCAGGGCCTTGTCGCCTACCCCCAAGCAGATTGGGAAAGGGGACACATATCATATATGTGATCTTCTCCCCCTACAACCTATATATAGAACCTTGGATGGCTTCAAGAGACCATAGATGCACCTTGGTGCTCTTGCTCCCCATCTAAGATATCTGCAAGGATGAAGACAACCACAGGAGGATGATCTCCCCACCATCATAGATCTCACAAGCCATGTGCCCAGATCGCACCTTGGTGGCCTGGGAGGCACCTGCATGACTGAGGAGCACCGATAGCCCCGGGCAGGCGGCACGGAGGTCATGTGTATGCGTCGCGCCCCACGAGGCACTGGTCCTACGGGTCGAGGGAGGGGGCTCTATTTCCCCTGCTCTGGGAAGAGCTTTCGCATGAGATCTGCATAGAGAAGAGAACATAGAGAGGCTGATCGACCGAGTTAGGTAAGAGTCAGATCCAGGGGAAGGTCCGTGAGCCAAAGAAGGTGGAAAAGAAAAAAGAAAAAGAAAAGTAAAGGTACATGTGGCATCGTTTGATTGGTCCTTAACTCTTTATTTGGCAAAATTCTAGAAGTTAACCAGTAACTCGGATATGGACAAGTTATATATGAAAATTGATCAAAAAACTGCAAGGAATCCAATAAAAATAGAATCAAAGCCTAAATCTTCTTGCAATTTGAAATCATATAAAGTTGTCATCTTTAATGGTTTATTAATGAGAAATCCTAAGATTTGATAATAATTAGATCTAATGAAGTTTCCTAAATATTTAGAGTTGAATATTAACCTATTGATAATAAAAAGAAGAATTAGATCTAAAAGTATGATGTTGGTGTATAATTGGCTTAATTTAGGGTTCCATGTATATGAAAGTGCATTAATGGGCCTAGAAATTCTAATTTTGATAATTATGAGTTTTAATGATTTTAATTATGAAAAACCATGAATAAGATAGAGATATGATGATCCTAAGTCCAATTGAGAATAAAGACCCCTTATTATGGATAATTTATGTAATTAGGGTTTTTATGAGTACAAAAGATGTTTTAGGGTTTGTTGGCATGAAAAGGATAAAGATTGAGAAATAAGATCTAAGAAACCCTAATGAATTCTAAAAAGGCTTAGAAACCTTAGAAATGAGTCCCAAGTCAATAAGGAATAGTTTGGGAAATGATTGTGACAATTAAGCATTACACATATTTTCAGGAGCAAGATTTGCTTGATTGGTTTCTTGACTTGCTTGATTGGACATCTTGATTGGATTAGATATCTTGCTTATATTTGAGACTTAAAATTAGGTATGTGGTTACACTTATGCTTAATTTCTTTAGTTTCACGATGATTTCTAAGGTTTTACTTATTTCTTGAAATTAAATTCTTGGATGACTCTAATTCATGCAATCTATAAAGTGACTATGATTATCATCATATATTGCTTATGACTTGACCAAACTTGTATTCCACCTATGGATTTATGATTTAATATGATGAGAGGCCAAGCCCAGGAGGGAAGGTCATAGGTGGTCAAGCCCTCGATGGGGAGACTACATTGCACCTAGTGAGGTGGCCTATCAGGTACCAAGCTCAGGATGGAGAAGGTAGCCTAATGTCCACTGTAGGGACCAAACCCTAAGAGAGAGTATACTAGAGAATGGGTACAATGGTTGGGAAGTTATAATGAAAATGTAAATTTTGATTGGTAACAAATAATTTTATGTGATTATGTTGTTACAATATTTATGCAAGATTTTGGTTCCCCCACATACCAATATAATATGTTATACTGACCGACATTTTGTTTGTCGGCATTTTAGGAATATATGAAAGTGGATGAACATTTAAAGTGGCAACTAAATAATAAAGATAAATGCAGATTGTAGGATTTAGTTAGATAGAACTCTACTTAGGGTAAAGTTCCAAACTCCTATTTTTGAAGGTATGTGAAAAGAATTTTTTAATCCTATTTTAAGCTTAGTTGTGGTAGAATTTATTAATTATTCTTGATTATTTGTAAAACCAATTGATCCTATTTTAGGGATAATGACACCATCTTCTTAGCCTTCCTTAATTGGGGGTTGTTGAGGGGTAGGGTCATTACATTTGGTATCAGAGCCTGGTTTTCCATCTAATCTCTAATAATTGTTAAATTTTACAAACTCTTTAGAACCCAAGGGAGTTACTAGAGGATTTTCTGAAGATGGAGGTTTCTAGAAAAGAATCAGAATTTGGGGGCTGGCAAGATTTTTCCTCCGTCCTACTAGTCGGTTTATGAGGACTCCCAAAATATGTGTGACTGTTTGGCCAAAATCTGAGGATTTGACTCGAAATAAGATACCTCTAGGTCTTCTCATCTATTTTCATCCCTTATCTACCCCTTTTTAGTGAGAAACCATAAGCCTTGGGGTTTTCTCTCTCTTCACCTCCTCCTAAGTTGAGGCTAAGAGTACCAAGGATTAAGGAATCCTCCACCAAATAATAAAAAGCATGTAAGCAAGATGTCATGGACATAAGTTATAAGGATGAAACTTAAATTGAGGTTAGTTACATGCTTAGGTTGCATGGTCATGTTGTTGTGCCCTTGGATACCCCTCAAGAGAACGCTGAGTTTAGACCATCTCATAGGAAGATGGGGAGAGGGTTACCTTTGGAGGAAGAAGCCTCCAGGGAGAGGAAGAGACTTGATGCATCCTCTGAGGACGATGCTCAACCAAAAACCTTAAGAAGTGGATAGAGAAGAGAAGACATTATGAGTTGGATGCCTTAGTTGACCATGCATGCAAGTACATGGGTAGACATGCATGCTTTACATAGAGGTTTCGGGTACACATGAGGAACATAGACTGTGAGTGGTTGCTTGACCCCTAGTTCCTTTTGGTGATCCGACCTTGGGTGGGTCGTGCCTGTTAGGAATGAGAGATAGCACCCTCATTCATAAGGTTAGTGGTGACCATATAGGAACCCTTACAGGCAGATATGAGCAAGAAAGGAGCATGCACCTATATAGAAGTGAGTGACAGCAAGGCTGGAAGTAGTTTTAGTCATAAGCCAGAGGGGTTATGCCTATTAGTTTATGAGATAGGTATGCATAGTTTTTGAGATGCTCCTGGTCGGACATAAGATTTGGTAGTATGTTCCATCTTGGTGAGGATAGATGTGTAACCTTAGGAGCTTTGACCCATCTTCTAAGAAGGAACCTCCAGTGGTAGGCCCAGTTATAGGGTCAACTCAGGAGAGAGAGTGAGACCCAGATTAAGATGGTTTGAGACCTAGACTTTGAGATATAAGGAATCATGAGAAGTTTGGTATGATGTGGCCTAGAATAGATGACCCTAAGTAGATGAATGGAGTTTCTTCATGCATGATCCTTAGAGGCTTGTTGTACCATGGATGCCTTTAGAGGAACCAAATGCTAAAAAAGAGAAGGAGGCTTCTTGTACAAAAATGCAGATGATATGAGTACCTACCTTTTAGGTGGTGGAAAGAGAGAGTTTCAAAGACCTATAAGAGGTATGGTATGGTAACAAGTGGTGAGGCCTAGTACCCAGTTGGTTGTCCTTATGTAGGACTCTAAGGGTTGTTCACGTGGAAGAGTGTTAGGAAGTATAAGCCATATCATGCATGGGTTTGGTACATGTTTAAGAAGATGAGCATGCAGTTTAGATAAGTGATGCATAAGGGGTTAGCCTGGGGTTCCTATACCAAAGAGGGGGAAGTAGAGGTACTTGGTGCACATATTGCTTACAAGATTGAGTGGGTTTAGAGGAATTAAGCATGGCACCCCCTCATGTTTTGGAATGAAAGGAAACCCCACTTGAACTAAGATATATGATTGATGAGCCTCTCACACAAGTAGTGACATATGTATGTATGATATGGGTCTAACCTTGAGGAATGATGAACCAGTATGACATGCCAAGAAATGTAGAAAGTTGTCTAATTGCTAGTCGGGTGCATAGGTAGCATGATGGGAGCTATGCATATATAGGATGATATTAAACTTGGATGCAAGAACGTTTTGTGACCTTTTTTACTATCAAATGATAGTTTTCTCCTATCCTGGGAAAGGACCCTTCATGTAGTAGTGAGTAACAATTCTAGTTTCAGTTGGAGGTAACCTTAAAGGTCACTTATAAGAGCTTGAGAAGCTAAGGGAAAAAGCACATAGTACGAGTATGAATCTATAGACCCGTGTATGACCATCTCTAAGGGGCATAAGGATATGTTGCCATGGAGGTAACCTGTATGGGGCCAGAATGAGATAGGTAGGTCGCCATGATTCCTATGAAGGGATATAAGGTTAACCATGAGTGCCCAGAGAGATGATGGAGATTTAGATGAGGATTAAAGAATGAAATGTGCTTGAGTATCAACAAAGGAACCACAAGCCACCATAGAATCATAAGTCAATACTCAGGTCAAGGAGGGATAAGACCGATGGAAGTAGGAGTTGTCTGTTCCCTAGATGCACAAGACCATAGGGTTGGGAGGTAACAACTACCTTTACCCTAGGCCCATGGGTTAGGAGGTTGGCCACCTTCATGAGTTCATGGGGCCTAAGGGGTAAATGTGAGAGGCACTCCCTAGACGCATAAGGGTAAGATCACCCCAAAAGTACCAACACCCTAGAGACCTTAAGGAAATTACTAAGGATTGTACATAGGAGTGATGTTCAAACCCACAAGTGATGGGAAAAGTCTTCCCATGGGTGTAAACATGGATTGAGATTTTCATGGTGTGGAGTCATGTGAAGTAGGTTTCAACCTAAACTGGAAAGGGTAATGATGATGTGTGATACACCATCTCTACTCTTGGAATGAGATGAACTATGTATATGTACTATAGCCAAATTCTTATTTCACCTTGTTATGGGTGTGAGAGTCAGGACAAAATGCATGTCATACAAAGGATAAAGGTGATATGAGTTGAAACCTTTCTATGTTGATTGAGGATGGATGTACCACACCATCTTGAGAGTATATTGTATATATAGTTTGAAAGTGTAGATGAACAAAGGTAAAATGAGGACATACTCGTAAAGAGTAGTTTGGATTCTATGAGTTACATATTGGGTTTGGTAACTGAGATAATGGATATAAGAGCTCAAAGTTTTCCTAACTCAGATAGACCTAAACTCGAGACAGAGATGATGAGGGGAGTATATGAAGGTTTATGTCCTCACCATTACCTAGAACATAAGGAAACTAATGTTGTAATAGATGCTCTTAGTCGGAACACAACTCAAGTGTACAACTATCTTGTTTAGCCAGTGGAGAAGGCTGGGATAGGTTACTAGGCAGACCCTATAACTATTAAAAGACTAGACCTATGTGGCTAACATCCAGATACAATCAAACATGTTGATCGAGTTAGTGGTTGCCCGGTTAGCCTAGAGTTGGATGAGATAAAAGGTTTGTTAGAGGAACCTCAGATACTCCTCTCAGGAAAAGTAGGTGGAGAAATCCACTACTAGAGTGTTTTAGGGTTTCTCAGGATTCACCCTTGAAGAATCATGTCATGCATGAAGGTCATGATTCTAAGTACACCGTACACATTGGCACTACCAAGATGGTTAAGGTTTGAAGTGGTACCTTGACGGCCTAGAATGAATAAGGATATAGAGGTGCATGTGTCCAGTTGCCATACATGCTAGAGGGTGAAGGATAAACACCAGTAACCTAGTGGATGGCTACAAATGATGAGGAGTTCCCAAGAGGAAATGGGAGCAGATCACCATGGACATTGTGGTGGATCTCCACTGGACCAAAAGAGGTCATGATGCAATATGGGTTATGGTAGATCACCTTACCAAGTCAGCACTTTTCCTTGCCTTAGAGGCCATTGCCAATGTGACATATCTAGTTGAACAATAGATATGAGGGAGTTAGTTTGAATGCATGGTGATCTGAGTTCAAATATTCTTGAACATGGCCTTAAGTTCACTTCCATATTGTGGAAGTAGGGGCTTGAAGAACTCGATACTAGTTTGATGTTTAGCACAACATATCAACCTCGACTAATGGACAGTCAAGAAAATATGATCCAAACTTTAGAAGCTCTAATGAGAGCATTTGTGCTCGTTTGGTGTGGATCACGGGATTGTGTACCTACCCCTAGGTGAGTTTGTTTGCTATAACATCTACCAAAGCCAGTATCAAGATGTATGAAGCTCTTTATGGGAGGTTGTGTCTGTCACCATTTCACTAGGATGATGTCAGTGGGAGGACCTTATGGAGGTCAGAAAAACCACAATGTATGTTGATAAAGTCACTTTGATCAAGCAATGGCTGAAGAAAGCCCAGGATCAATAGGAGTCATGTGCTGATGCGAAGCAGACTGATTTGCACTTCACTATGGGTGAACATGTGTTTTTGAAAATCTGACTGCTCTGAGCTATAGCTAAGAATAGAGGAAAATTGATTCCCCAATACGTGGGTCCGTTTGAGGTTTTAGAATGGATTGGTTGAGAAGCTTTTGTTTAGCCTTACCCTCAGGATAATATGATGCATGATGTGTTCCATGGTTCCAATATAGAGCACCATGTGAGGTACCCAAGCCATGTGATGAGCATTGAACTTATTGAACTCCAAGGGAGGCTAACTTACCCTAAGTCACCTATGAGGGTATGAGATACCAAGGTGAGAGAGAGCTCAAGAGTAAAGGATAGAGATGGTAAATGTTCTTTGGAGGCACCATGGAGAGGATGAAGCCACATGAGAGCTAAGAAGGACATAGATAAGTCTTATCTTGTATTATTTATATGTCTAGTGGAGTTTTGAGGGAAAAAATCTTATAAGAGGGGAAGGACGTTACAACCTTGTTTTTTCTTGTATGGTTGTAAATGCAATTTTTCCAATAAGATGTACATTTATGAAAATTTGTATGGATTTCTTTTGAAATATTTCCTTCAAATGAGTAATTTCGTGGATCCTAATAAGTTAGTGAGTTCAACGAGCTAAAAGGAAAGGAAAGTTGAAAGAAATCAAATACTGCATAAAAAGGAAAAGAAATTAAGAAAATAATGAGAATTATGTGGAATTCCCTAGAAAGTTGTATGATTGACCATTATGGATTAGGTTTTGAATCCACATGGTTTTCAAAGGTAAAAGGAATACAAATAAAGGAAATATAAGAGAAAGAGAGAGAAAATATGAATAAAATATGCCTTATTAAGAAATAACTTGCATATGAAGAAAAGTCTCTCATAGTTTTGAATTTGAGTCCCAAACTTGGCACAAGTCTTTTAAGTCATTATAAACTTTCCACTAAATTTGGGATCAAACATATAAGAGATTTAGGAGATATGATTTTTGGAAGATTCCCTAAAGTGATGGGAGTCTCATTAAATTTCATAGTCTGAAACAAATTGGGACATTGATGCTTGGTTCCAAACCGTTGGATCGACAATCCATGATCAGGGCCTTGTCGCCTACCCCCAAGTAGATTGGGAAAAGGGGACGCATATTAGAACTGTGATCTTCTCCCCCTAAAGCCCATATATAGAACCTCGAATGGCTTGACAAGACCATAGATGTACCCTAGTGCTCTTGCTCCCCATCTAAGCTATCTATAAGGATGAAGACAACCGTGGGAGGATGATCTCCCCACCTCTATGGCTCTCTCAAGTCATGCACCCAGACCACAACCTAGTGGCATGGGGAGGCACCTGCGTGCCCGAGGAGCACCGACGGCCCCATACGGGTGGTGCGGAGGCCGTGTGCAGGCATCGGGCCCCATGAGGCACTGGTCCAGTGGGCGGTAGGAGGGGGCTCTATTTCCCCTACTCTGGACAGAGCTTTCGTGCGAGATCTGCACAGAGAAGAGAACGCAGAGAGTCAGGTCAACCAAATTAGGCAGGAGTTGGATCTAGGGGAAGGTCTGTGAGCCAAAGAAGGAGGAAAAGTGAAGGAAAAAAAGGTACATGTGGCATCGTTTGATCGGTCCTTAACTCTTTATTTGGCAAATATTCTGGAAATTAACCAGTAAATTGGATATGGAAAAGTTATATATGAAAATTGATCAGAAAAATGCAAGGAATCCAACAAAAATAGACTTGAAACCTAGATCTTCTTGTAATTTGAAATTCATATAAAGTTGTCATCATTAATGGTTTATTAATGAGAAACCCTAAGATTTGATAATAATTAGATATAATGATGTTTCCTGAAGGGCAGTCGATAGATGAAGTGGTACGGCTCGGTAACACCTCAATGAAAGGTCTCTGGTTTGACTCATGGCTTCATTCGTGGTGCAATAGTGGCTGGAATTTTACTGGGTGCATCGTGGTATCCCCCAATGACATGGTTGGTCCCAATGTTTACTCTTGGTTGGGTGGGGTCCAATACTGGCCGATCCTGAGAGGGGTTCATTGTTATCAAAAAAAGAATGATGTTTCCTAAATATGTAGAGTTGAATATTCACATGTCATTAATAAAAAGAAGAATTAGATCTAAAAGGATGATCGTGGTGTATAATTGGCTTAATTTAGGGTTCCATGTATATGAAGGTGCATTAATGGGCCTAGAAAACTTAATTTTCTCTATTATGGGTTTTAATGGTTTTAATTACAAAAATTCATGAATAAGATAGAGATATGATGATCCTAAGTCCAATTGAGAATAAAGACCCCTTAATATTGATAATTTATGTAATTAGGGTTTTTATGAGTAGAAAAGATGTTTTTGGGTTTGTTGAAATGAAAAGGATAGAGATTGAGAAATAAGATCTAAAAAACCCTAATGAATTCTAAAATGGCTTTGAAACCTTACAAAGGAGTCCCAAGTCAATAAGGAATTGTTTGGAATATGATTGTGACAATTAGGCATTATACATGTTTTTAGGAGTAAGATTTGCATGATTGGTTGCTTGACTTGCTTGATTGGACATATTGATTGGATTAGATAACTTGCTTATATTTGAGACTTCAAATCAGGTTTGTGGTTATGCTTATGGATAATCACTTTAGTTTTGTGTTGATTTCTGAGGTTTTACTAATTTCTTGAAATTAAATGCTTGGATGACTCTAATTCCTACAATCTATAAAGTGACTATGATTATCATCATATATTGCTTATGCCTTGACCAAACCTGCATTCAACCTATGGATTTATGATTTAAGATGATGAGAGGCCAAGCCCAGGAGGGAAGGTCATATGTGGTCAAGCCCTAGATGAGAAGACTACATGGCACCTAGAGAGGTGGTACATTATGTACCAAGCTCAGGATGGAGAAGGTAGCCTAATGTCCATTGTAGGGATTAAACCCTAAGAGAGGGTATACCAGAGGATGGGTATAATGGTTGGGAAGCTATAATGAAAATGTAAATTTTGATTGGTAACAAATAATTTGATGTGATTATGTTGTTACAATATATGTGTAAGATTTTGGTTCCCCCACATGCCAGTATAATCTGTTATACTGACTGATGTTTTGTTTATTAGCGTTTTAGGAATATATGAAAGTAGATGAACATTTAAAGTGACAATTGAAGAGTAAATCTAAATGAAGATTGGAGGATTTGGTTAGATAGAACTCTACTTTGGGTAAAGTTCCAAACTCCTATTTTTGAAAGGTATGTGAAAATAAAATTTTATCCTATTTTTATCTTAGTTGTGGTAGAATTTATTAATTATTCTTGATTATTTGCAAAACCAGTTGTCTTGTTTCGGGGATAACGGAACCAGCTTCTTAGCCTTCCTTAATTGGGGATTGTCGAGGGGTGGGGTCATTACAATCATCTTCCTCCTCTTCCTATTTCTACATCTACTGAGTCAAGTCATGGCGAGGTCAACACCATAGTTGACTATCACCCTCTAGCCTAAGGAGCACCAACTCCTGGCATGGATAGCTTCGGTTGAAGTTGTCAAGGTGGTTGGTGCTCTGAGCAAGTGGAAGGGTTATCGAAAGAGGAAAATAGGCTCTAGATTTAAGCAGGTCGACATGGATCATTGTTAAAGGAAAAATATTTTAAGGTAGAGTACCTTGAGTGTCACAACCACTTTATGAAACTTGGAGGATCATCCCCCACCCCTTAGAATGGATCAACAAGATCTCTCATGAACCCCCGATGAAGCTTTTTAGGCATCAAATGTCGGTAGTTGAGAATCCACCTTTGAGCCTTGTCATCCCCTGTTGATGATCGGAAGCCATCCTCCAACACCCCCTGATGCTCTAGGTCCAAAAAAT
Source organism: Alisma plantago-aquatica (assembly GCA_963693085.1). NCBI lineage: Eukaryota > Viridiplantae > Streptophyta > Magnoliopsida > Alismatales > Alismataceae > Alisma > Alisma plantago-aquatica. The sequence goes on along the minus strand of OY856410.1, from coordinate 1,401,624,520 downwards.
TGATCGGAGGCTCCATGGGTGGATAGTATAGGGTTGAGGTCATCAATGGTGAAACTGAGCTCGGTGGCATGGCACATGGTCTTAGCAAGGAAATTGGGAGGAGAGGGTTACTCTGGGACTCATGGGTGAATGGATAGAAGCTTTATATGTACTCAGAAAGATGCCTAGGAGGGGCTACTATTTACCCTTAACTCGCTTGCAGGATGGGAATTTGGGTTCTGTCTATATATAGTGAGATAGCGGCCATTCAATGGCTTGTCAAACTCACCTCCCTCTCCTGATCTCAATGGGCAAAGAAACATGCTGAAAATGGAGAGGAAAGAGAGAGAATTGAATGAGTGAGTGTCATAGTCATGTTCACACTAGTTTCTTATGTCGCAAGGTAGATGATAAGAGGGTAACTATTTGATTTCAATTTGACAATCTCCATCAAACACATCATATTAAAAGATAATCCAATTTGAATCAGAAATCATGACATTTAATACTTTCCCCCTATAATACACACACTTTAAGAATTTTATAAAATCCATATCTCTCAAACCGTCCATCCTTTATATATCAAACTTTAAAAGAAAGTCTTTAATGACTTTATCTTGATGTGTGTAAAGATTTGGACCAAAACTCGAAAAGAAAATGAGGCTTTTCTTCATATGCAAGTCTCCCTCTATTTTATTCATTTAAAGCATCAAAATCAATCTTTTTCCATTTCTTCCTTTTATATTTGCTTTATTTTGGATATTTATATTAGAAATCATGTGCAAACAAAGACTAATTATTAGTGGCCATCCATGCCACTTTCTACATAATTATGCACAATTCTCTCATGTACACACAATTATCATCTTTTTCGTTTTCTTTTTACTTATTATGGGATTTTCTTTTATCCTTTTTCCCTTTTATCCATCATTGGATTAATAAAATAGTAAAATTACGAAATATATCATTCAAGGGAAATTTTCAAAGAAATCAATTCTTTAAAACAAAGCACCCTAATTTCTCATATGTCCCATTTATTCAAATAATTACATTTCAATTATATGGGAAAAAATAGGTTATAGCATCCTTCCCCTCTTATAGGAATTTTTTCCTCCAAATTTGACTAATCATACAAACAATCCAGGATAAGACTTTTCCATGTTCGTCTTCAGATCCCATGTGTCTTCATCCTCTCCATGGTGCTTCCAAAGACCTTTAACATCTCTATCTTTTTATTCTTGAGCTCTTTCACCTTGGTATCTAGTACCCTCATAGGTGACTCAGGGTATGTCAGCCTCCCTTGGGGTTCAATAGGTTCAATGATCAACACATGGCTCGGGTCCTTCACATACCACTTTAGATTGGATACATGGAACACATCATTCTTCATATTATATTATTGATGGGGTAAGGCTAAATGATAAGCAACTTCATCAATCCATTGTAAAATCTAAAAATGGACCCATGTATCTGGGACTCAGCTTTCCTCTATTCTTAACAATAGCTCAGAGGGGTCAATTTTTTAGAAACATATGTTCACCCACAGTGAAATGCTAGTCATTCCACTTTGCATTAGCATACGACTTATTTCGTCCTAGGCTCTTTTCATCCTTTGCTTGATCAAAGTGGATTTATCACCATACAATTGCAATTCCTGTGACTTTAGTAAGGTCCTCTCCCCGACATCATCCCACTAAAGCGGTGACTGACACAGCCTCCCATAAAGAGCTTCATACTGAGGCATCCCGATACTAGCTTGGTAACTATTATTCTAAGCAAACTCAGCCAAGGAAAAGTACTGCTCCCATGAACCACCCTAATCGAGCACACATGCTTTCAAAAGATCCTCTAATGTCTGGATTGTTCTTTTTAACTATTCATCATTGTGGGGGTGATAGGTTGTGCTAATCTTCACCCTAGTACTGAATTCTTCATGCACTTGCTTCCACAACTTTGAGGTGAACTTAGGGTCACAATAAGAAATAATTGAAGTTGGGACACCATGTAGTCGAACTATCTCCCTAATATAGTTTAGATAGGTATATCATCTTGGCATTGACCTTTAAGGAAAGGAACTGAGATGACTTGTTGAGGCAATCCACTACAACCCATATTGCATCATGACCTTTCTTTGTCTTGGGGAGATCCACCACAAATTCCATGGTGATATGTTCCCATTTCCACTTTGGAAACTTAATGGATTGCAGTAACCCATCAGGTTTTTGGTGTTCATCCTTCACCATCTGGTCATGTGAGACAACTTGCTACATATTCTACTATGTCTCTCTTCATTCTAGGCTATCAAAAATACCATTGTGAATCTTTAAACATCTTTGCGGTACCAGGGTGTACCGCATACTCAGAACCAAGAGCTTGTCAGTCCCTAAGGGTGAATCCTCAAGAACTCAATATGATTTCCTTAACATTTATCGGATGTGTCTAAGGTTTATCCATCAAACTATTGATATCAACTAACTCTGGTTCATCTAACTGGGTTGTTACAAGCTTAGTCAGCAAGTCAGGCTTAGTTTACCTTTATTTGGTACCTCAACGTTTACATCCATTATTTTGATTCAAACTTATGCCTATATAATTCCAATTTCACTCAATAACATATCTTCAATTGAAATTCCAATTTGGTGATTACCTTGTTCACCTAGGTTTCCAAATAATTTATTCAAAATATTCTCATAGTAGTGTGGTAATACCTGAATTCCTTGATTATCCTAAAAAGGATCTCAACTTAAGTGTTTATTCCTCATATCATTTCAATTTCTAATATGGCATGTGTCTGTCTCATCTCTCACACTCGTAACAAGATGAAATAAGCATTTGGCTACAGTCCAAATACAAATCCCATCCCATTCCAAGAGTACAAACGGTGCATCACGCATCACCATTTTATTATCAAGTCGAAGTTGAATCATCCTCCATATGACTCCAATACATGAACACCACCATTTTCTTAATTCTATGTATACATATAGGAAAAACGTTTCTCATAACCTCTGAGTCCTATCACAACTCCTATTTATGATCCTTAGTCATTTCCGCAAGGTCTCCAAGGTAATGGTACTTTTGGAGTGATCATCCTTATGCATCTAGATAGTGCCTCTCACATTTACCCCTTGGGCCACATGAATTCATGAAGGTGGCCAACCTTTTAACCCATGGGCCTCCAGAAAACATAGTCATTACCTCCCGACACTATGGTCTTGTGCATTGAGGGAATAATCAACTCCTACTCATGTTAGTCTCATCCCTTCTTGACATTAGGATTGACTTAGGGTTCTATTATTACTTTATTTTATTTCATCATACATTTTGCTTGTGGTTCCTTTGATATAATTCAAGCACATTGTATCCTTTAGAATTCTCACCCAAATTTCCTTCATCTCTCATGACACTCATAGTTTTCCTTATGTCCCTTCTTGGGAAACATGACGACCTACCCATATGGGCCTGGCCCCATTCTACCGATCACTTCCATAGTGACCTTTCTTCATGTCCCTTAGAGATGGTCATAATTCGGGTCTAAAGAATCATACTCAATCTATGTGATTTTGTGCTTCGTGCACTTGATTTCTCAAGTTCTTTTAAGTGACTTTTATGTTACCTCAGTTCTTAAACTAATTTTAGAACTACTCTTTTAAGAAGGGTCCTTTCCCAGGATACGATAAAACTAATGCTTGGCAGCACCAAGGTTCACAAAACATACTTGAATTCAAACTTTATATCATCACATGTAGGCATATTTCATATTATTCTACCCATTCATGTGGCTAGAAAGTTGAGAACTTGATCCATTACTAAGTTTTCCGTTATGTCATACCCATTCATTATCTATCAAGGATGGACCAGTTTCATACGTACATATGACATCATGGTAGTAGGGTAGTGCTAGAACAACTGGTGTGAGTGGCTCCTCAAACACATATCACAGTCCAAGTGGGGTCTCCTTTAACCCAAAACTTGAGTGTTGCCATGCTTAATCCCTATGAACTCAGCCAACCTTGAGCATTATATGCACCAGATAGCACCACTTCCCCTCGTAGGTTTACTTCATTATCATTAGTCATCTAAACTGCATGACTTAGCTACTCAAGCATGTACAAAACCAAAACATGATACGACATTTTCTTCCCAACTTTCTCTTCCATTTAAACAACCCCTAGAGTCCTACACAAGGGCTACCAATCTGAGTCTGAGACTGCACATCATATTACCATTCCTTACTTCTCTAGGATCTTGGGACTCTCTTTCCCTCCCCTACATGGTAGGTACTCATATTATTTATACATATGTATAAGAAGCCTCCTTCTCTATCTTTAGGGTTTTGTCCTTTTAAGGACATCTACTGTTAAACAAGCCCCTAGCGATCATGCCTATAGCAACTCAACTCATTCACTCTGGGATAGTCTGGTTTAGGACATATGATACAAATATACCTCGTAATTCCTTGTGTCTTGGACTCTAGGTTCCCAACCTTCTCCTTCCAGGTCTCATTCTTTCCAGAGTTAACCCTATAAATGGTCCTAATGCTAGAGGTCCCCCTTTGTAGAAGAGGTTGAGTCTCCTACAGATTTATGTCTTATTCTCACCTAGCCTACCTTATCTAGATGAAGCATACACATATGTATTATCAAATCCTATGTCCAACTTCAAAACTATAATCAAATTCTCAAATATTATTGACGTCATCATAAACCATATTATCTAATTATGTAACACTAAACTCCTCATTCATTTCCTCCAGTATGCATGTCTCCCAATCCAACAGGCATTAGCTCTCTGGCTTTAAACTAATCCTATTGCTAGTCTTGATGTTGCTCACTTCCATGTAGGTGCATGGATACCTCCTACTCATATTTGAGTGGGAAAACACTTCTGATAGGGTTCATACTTGGAGGAGTTTAGACTTTCTAGTCACAAACTAGCTTCCCCATTTTAGGTTGTTTTATATCTCATAGGTATTTTCCCTCTCTAGGGTCAACTCACCCTCGACCGGGACATCAAATCTAAAAGTCACACTAAGGATTATGCAACCACTTATTGTCTATGTTTCACATGCAAACTCAATTCCTCCATGTGTATCATGCATGCCAAACCTACGTCCTTGCATGCATGGGAAAACTAAGGCATCCAACTTATTGGGTTCTCTCTTTCTCTATCCACTGCTTGCTAATTATTAGGGTCACACTATTGTTTTCCTTCTACTCTTTTCATACCCCAGGGTTAAGGTTTTGGGTTGAGGTTAGGGTTTACACCATGTACCTTAGATTTTGTGATCCCCTTGATCTACTAAGTTGTTTTTGTAACCAGCCCTAATCCATCTAGGGTTTACCTTTATATGGGAGAATCCCATCAAACATTTTCTCTTTATCATTGTGTTCACTTTAATTATTTGGAGGAGGATGCCTTAATCCCTAATTTCCATAACCCTAGCACTCAGAAGGGATAAAGAGAGAAGATACATGTACCTAGGGTTTAAAGAGCGAAGAGGGTAGAGAAATGACAAAATTAGATGAGAAGTCCTAGAGGTATGTTATTTCGAGTAAAGTCCTCTGACTTTAGCCTGGCAGGAAGCACGGGTTTGGGAGTCCTCATAATCTGACTAGAGGTACAGAGGGAAATATTGCCAACTCCTAGATCGTGGTCCTTTCTAGACACCATTGCCTTTGGAAAACACTCTAATAATTCCCTTGGGGCTCTACAGAACTTGTAAAATTTTATAATTATTGGAGGTTAAAGGGTAAACCCTACTTTGACACCAAATGTAATGACCCCTCCCCCGGTTATCCCCTATTCATGTGGACTGAGAGGGCAATGGTGATTATCATTAATACAAGATCGTAGATTTAAAAATTAACCAGAAATCATTATTAAATTTCATTAAAAAAGAGGAGTCTGGTATAAGACTAATATTACATGATCTAAAATATCTAAAGTTGCAGCATGAATAAAATCTATCAAACTATAACCTCCATGTTTACATTATGTTTCTTCATCTTGTGCCTTCTTTCTGAATATCTGGTTTCATCATATTTTCATAATGGCAGATTATCCTAAAACATCAACAAACAAAATTTCGGTCAGTATAATGAGTTATATTGGTATGTCGGGGAAATAAAATATTGTATGTATTGTAACAATATAATCATAGCAATTATTGTTACAGAAACAAAATTATCATTTTCTTCTTAACTCCTTGACTCATTTTTACTCAACCTCTGAGATACCCTTTCAGAGTCCTGTCCCTATAGTGGAAGAAAATGCCACCTTCTTAATCTGGAGCCCAGGTGCCATGTTGGTCTTCCCAAATTAGCACCTGACCTTAGATGACCTTCCGAATCTGGGGCCTAGTTAGATTTCATGTGACCTTCCCAATCTGGCGCATGGTCTAACCATATATGACCTTTACAGTTTGGGTCCTAGTTTGACCTTGCCAAATATGGGTCCTGGTCTTTGGTCGTAGCCATGAAATTTCATTTCCTTCCATTTAAACCTCCATATTTTAATATGTCAATTTCGAGCAAGTTATAAGCATAATTTGTGATAGCCATAGCCACTTTGTAGATTGCAGGAAATAAAATTCATTCAAGCATTTAATTTCAAGCAATCAGTAAAACCTCGAAAGTTTTTAGGAAACTAGAGTGTTAGTCATAGGCGTAACCACATACATGTTTTTATAGTTACTTGAAGTCCAAGCAAGATCAATCAGAAAATCCATACAAGAAACCAACCAATTTATCCTGAAAGTTAAAGCATAACATCCATGTATCATTATTTTATCCTAAACATCATTAAGATTGACTTGGGTCTCAAGTTAGGGTTTCTAGATCAACTTTAAGGTCTCATTAGTGTTTTGTCTTCCCAAGCCCAAGTTTCCACTTTTCATGTACATTGGGTTTACAAACCCTAATTCATCATTAATTACACGTTTTATTTCAGGGAAACCCTAATTCATGAAATTATGGGTTGCTAAGTTCACATAGCCTCAAGTTGTTCTTTTTATGTATAAAAGATCATCTGTTTATCATCAAAACCTAGAAATTAGGGTTTTGATTCATTTAATACATTAAAGATGTCAATTTTAGGTATTTTTTAACTAGAAGCACATCTAGGTCCTGATTATATTTTTATTGGATTCTTGGTATTTTTTTATCAATTTTCATATGTAACATATCTTCATTGGATCATCCTACTAATTACTATGATTTCACAAAGTAAAACTCATCTAGACCAATGGCTACATGCCATGTCAACATTTATGTTTATCCATAACATATGCAGGTCCTGCTTTAGCCAATCATTAGTGGACAATGTGGCTAAGCACTTCCAGCATGACTGCCAACCGTACCTCCAAGAATGACCTAACTACCAAAATGATGTGACAATGTTTGGTCACACGATTTGGGGTAGTTGGCATTTCCCTCGTGGGTCATCTTCCTCCTCTTCGTATTTCTACAACAGTTGAGCCAAGCCATGGCAAGGTCAACACCGCAGTTGACTCTCGCCCTCCAGCCCAAGGAGAACCAACTCCTGGCATAAACGACTTCAGTTGAAGTTGGTGAGGTTGTTGGCGCTCTCACCTGGTTGAAGGGTTATCAGAAGAGGAAGATAGGGTCTAGATTTAAGTAGGTCGACATGGATCATGGTTAAAGGAAAAAAATTGTAAGGTAGAGTACCTTGAGTGTCGCAACCTCTTTCTGAAGCTTGGAGGATCACACCCACCCCTTAGAATGGCTTAAGATGATGTCTCGTGAACCCCCGATGAAGCTTTTTAGGCATCTAGCATCGGTAGTTGAGAATCTGCCTTTGAGCCTTCTCATCCCCTCCTGATGATAAGAAGGCATCGTCCAATATCCCCCAATGCTCTAGGCCCAAACAATTGGCTGGAGGCTCCATAACTGGATACTATAGGGTTGAGGTCATCAATGGAAAAACTGGGCTAGGTTGCAAGGCACACGGTCTTCGCAAGGAAATTGGGAGGAGAGGGTTACTATGGGACTGATGGGTGAACATCTTGAAGCTTTATATATACTAGGAAAGATGCCTAGGAGGGGCTACTATTTAGCCCTAACTCCATTGCAGGATGGGGATTTGGGCTCTTTCTGTATATAACAAGATAGAGGCCACTCAATTTCTTGCCAAACTCATCTCCCTCTCCTTTTATCAGCAGGCCAAGAAATAGGTTGTAAAGTGGAGAGGAAAGAGAGAGAGAGATGAATGAGTGAGTGTCACATTCATGTTCACATTGGTTTCCTGATATGTCATGAGGTAGATGACAAGAAGGTAACCGTTTGATTTTGATCTCATAGACCCCATTACGCACGTCCTATTAAAGATAATCCTATTTGAATTAGAAATTGTGACATTAAATACTTTCCCTCTACAAGACACACACTTTAGGGATTTTATAAAATCCATATCTCTCAAAGCATCCATCCTTTTAATATCAAATCTTAACGGAAAGTCTTTGATGACTTTATCTTGATGTGTGAAAAGATTTGGACCAAAACTTGAAAGAGAATGAGGCATTTCTTCATATGCAAGTCTCCCTCTATTTTATGCATTTGCGGCATTAAAATCAATCCTTTTTTCTTTCTTTCTTTTCTATTTTCTTTATTTTACCTATTTGTATTAGAAACCATCGGCGAATGAAGACTAATTATTAGTGTCCATCCATGTCAATTTCTAGAGAATTCTACAAAATTGTCTCATGTGCACACAATTATCATCTTTTTTTTTCTTTTTACTTATTATGGGATTTTCTTTTATCCTTTTTTCCTTTTATCCATTATTGAATTAATAAAATAGTAAAATTCAGCAAATCTATCAATCGACGGAAATCTGCAAAGAAATCCATTCTTTAAAACAAAGCACCCAAATTTCTCATATGTACCATTTATTCAAATAATTGCAATTCAATTATATGGGGAAAACTAGGTTATAACAAGTGTGGCAGAAAATTTGGTTGGCACAGAAGAGCCTATGTCACCTGCAACAAGTACAATAGGAAGTGTCACACCCACGAAAAGCGCAACAAGGTCGATAGACCCTCCTTCCCCCAACTCTAGTAAAGGGAGAGTATGCATGAGGCCCTTCTTAGATATTTATGCCAATACTGAAGAAGTCAATGCCATTGATGAAGGAGATGATGAGATGGTGTTGTTGGAAGCCGAGGAACCAAACTGCTATTGAGAGGAAGCAACTGATGCTTCTTGGTTTCAGGAAATGAAAAAGAATTTGGAATCTATCGAAACGAACAACACCAGGAATCTTACCGAACTCCCTCCAAACCATAAACTCATTGGATCAAAATGGGCATTCAAGGTCAAGAAAGACTCAAAAGGACAAGTTATCAAACACAAAGCTTGATTAGTGGCAAAGGAGTATGTCCAGAAGAAAGGCATAGATTTTGAAGAAGTGTTTGCACCGTTGCAAGGATGGATACAATGTGGGCCATACTCGCAATTGCAACAACAAAGCTAGGAAATACACCATTTAGATATAAAATCAGCCTTTCACAATGGTGAGTTGGAAGAGGAAGTCTATGTCTCTCAACTGGAAGGTTTTGAGGTAGAAGGGCACAAGAACGTGGTGTACAAATTTTCAAAATCCCTCTACATACTTCGGAAGGCTCAATGCAGAAGCCTGAAAGAACTATGCTTCAAGAAATGTTCTCAAGAGCAAGTTGTGTACAGACAAGGAGAAGGAGATGAAGTAGCAATTGTTGGTATATATGTTGACGATGTGATCGTGCAGGAAAGAGAAACAAAGAGGTCAATGCATTCAAGAAACAAATGATGTCAAAATTCCAAACGAGTGACTTGGGACTTCTCTAATACTATCTGGGGATTGAAGTTGAGCAGAAGGCAGGGTGAATCACACTGAAACATTCAGTCTACGCCAATAAGGCATTCACTCAATTTGGCATGTTTGATTGTAACGCCACCAATTAAATACCCAATGGAGCCCAAAATGCAGTTGCACAAGGACCCTGAAGGTGCTCCAGTGGATTCTACTGAATACGTAAGAATCATCGGGTGCCTTAGGTATTTGTTGCACACTCTGCCAGAATTCTCATATGTTGTAGGGATGGCAAGTAGGTACATGGAGATATCAACAACCTTGCATCACAAGGTAGTAAAACAAATCTTAAGATACTTGACGGGGACAATACAATTTGGTCTTGTGTGTGTAAAGGGACATAGTGAAGAAGACCTCACAGGGTACACGAATAGCGATTTGGCTGGTAACCTTGATGATAGGAGGAGCACTAGTGGGATGGCCTTCTTGAAAGTTTGGTATCCTAAAACTCGCAAAAATAGAAGATGGTGGCATTATCTTCTTGCGAGGGCGAGTTTATGGCAGTCAGAGCAGCATCATGTCAAGCTATGTGGTTGAGGAATATGTTATGTGAGTTAATAGGGACGAAGCCCAATGTGGTGACCTTGTTTGTTGACAACAACTCAGCTATAGCTCTCATGAAAAATCCAGTATTCCATGGTGCAGCAAGCATATAGATATAAAGTACCACTTCATAAGAGAGTGTGTTGAAAGAGGGCAGATCATGGTGGAATCTGTGAGCACCGGGCAAAATAGGTTGATGCACTGACAAAAGCATTGCCAAGAGTTAAACTAGTTGGTATGCGTCAACTAATGGGAGTCCATGATCTTGAGCCATGTTAAAATTAGAAGGGAGTATGTGAGATACTAGTCTAAATATAAGCATGAGTGAGAGTCTCAAGATCGAGTTTTTAGAAGCCAACAAACAATGTACGGTGGCATGACGTAATTTAATTATGAGTTGTGCAACGTGTGGTAGGTACACTTAGACTTGTATTTATTTTTAGTAGTCATGTTATAAATTTTCTGAGTCATTTATAATCGTTATGTCGTTTTTCAGAAGAGAATAGACAAAAATAGAAACTCAAACTCTATCTCAAATCTTCTATGTATTTGTGTGGTCTATTTAGTTCTCAATTATCCAACACATCGTGTGTGTTTTAGAATTCGAGATCTCTGGAATTTTTTCCAACAAATGAGACTCCAGGTCGATATTTAATTTCTGCACGATGGGAAAAGATTTAAGGGCAAAAATCCGATCTAAGGGTCATGATGAATGTGTGGGCATCATTTTTGTGGTTTGGCGTTGACGATGGTGTCAGGTCGGCGATTAACATTATCGGTATTAGCCGGGGTTCGTGGGTAGCACATATAGGGAAACGCGGCGCTTCATGGCATGCGGGCACCAAAGTTAGAAGTGTAGAGCGGCAGAGCCTCCCATTCGAGGTCACTGACATCGGGGGAAAAGACCTGGTCCTCAACTGTTTTTGCTATATGTTGCTATTGTAAATCCGGTTTCAAAATTAAACGGATTTTCGTCAACCAGATTAACACGCATTGCGCAGGTCTTAACCCTAGTTAGGATTTGTAATCCGGTATATTTTCCGGATCCAAATAGAATTCTGATTACCGTCCTACATGTATAAGTATATGCGTCCTTGTTACGGTTTATAATCATGCAGCCGCCGTACTCAGAGTGTCATCTAATTCTTTCAAGAACGCTCCTCTTTGTAATCTTTTAAGAACGCTGTTTCTTGTAATCTTTCTCTGATATAGTGTAAATCTCACCTCATTCTATAGAATAAGTCATCCAACCGAAAATCATGTATTTTGATCACGTGATCATTTTCTTTTCTTCTCGTCTAGTTATTCCGCACATATACCGTTCGAAAAACTAACAAAGTGGTATGAGTTCTTGATAGCAATTCATATTTGAGGAGGCTTTCGCGGGATTAGAGGATGCTACTAAGATTGATATACTCTGTTGAGACGTCGGCCGCTGACGTGGAGAGCTCGCAGCATCAACTGGTTGTAGAAGGGAATTTGGGCGTTGTTGCAAGAAGAGTCATGCACATAGTAATGGTTCTATGGATCCGGAATGAACCCCTGAATTCAATGGTGTTGAGATCTCGATGAGACGTGGAGAAGAGGGGGACAAAGATTGACCGGATTTGTTGGGTTGTTCCTCACCTGATACGTGCCTATAGCGTGAGGAAGGGGTTGAAGTCCCCTCCACGTGATCGCGATATGACAATTGCAAAGGTATCCATGATATAAGAAGTACGTCGGACCACATAAAACAGATGAAACCCCACGATTTAGGTAAATCTAGTTTGATCAGATGTATTCATTAAATAATTAGATCAAAAAGCATGGATTGCTATCATTTTCTTCTTTAAAAAATGGGTTAACTAGGGTCTTGATGAAATTTGGCATGGTTACTAAATAGACTATGAGGAATCCCACAATCCACTCGAATCCCACATTTAAGATATTGAACTATGTTCTTTACATGATTAGATACTTAGGGCAATTAATGCCTTGATAATCATTAGAGAGGAGTTACATTTCCAAAATTTTAATACCTAGTTGCGTACTCATATACTAAACTATAGAACATATTATGAATGAATATGTGTAAATTGCTATTTAACCCCTGCCTATCTATTATTGCATAACCAGGGCTAAGTTATGCATGCAATTGAAGTAACATGTGATAAAATCTTGAATTATCACGTGTCAAACTCATTCTGTGGTTTTCATCATGACAAGTAATTAAATCTTTGTCACATTTTTTTTAAAACTGGAATTCCAGGGATGTTACAAAGGAAGTCTTGTGCATGGTCAATTTAGAGAGAAGAGAGGATAGCTAGCTACACTACGAGAGGCCACTTGTCGTGAATAGTTGGAGGATAACATTGTAGTAAGTGCCTTTCAAAAGAGACTGGGTATTTGGGGTGGCAGAATGTGTACTTGTTAACTAGTATTAGCAAAAAGATGGTGTGATATTACATATGGAAGTATCTGTAGTAATGAAGAAGACTCCAATAGGAATAGATCCAAACTCTCACAAGACATGGTCTTGGAGTTCCAAGGTGTGGATCCAAGAGGTAACATAGGTGAATTTTCTGACATAATAGGAAGATTTAGTGCCCAAACCACTGATGTGCATAGGAAGCATGGCCAAGCACCATTGTAGATCACCAAATCTAGGGTGGTCAACAACCAAGTTGCCTTTCAGAAAAAACATGATCAAAATCACCCAATACAATGAAAATATAAGTTGGGGGAGTCGTTCGATGAGAAAACAACAACTTCAGCTTCCCAACACTTTATGAAAGAAGAATAAGATCACACTATGGGTCCTAAAGTAAACCCAAGCAAACTATCATAACATGATTTTTGGACACATGTTCCTTGATAATCTCCGTCAGAAAATATGGGTTTGTGGAAATAGGATCTCTTGAAATCTTTACTCCATACATATTGTGAGATATGTTAGCAAGGAACATGACAAACTCCAAATTTCACCTGGGGTCATTTTTCTTGATATTGATATGGAGACTAAATCTTTTTCCTCATTCTTGGATAATAAAAGTCACCTTGGAGAATTTTATAATGTCACAAATTAGGGTACCATCATCTTCTTTAAAGCAAGAAGTTCAATGTGAAATTCATCCTTCAATTGCAGAATAGGAGGATATGTCATTCGTCCTTCAATTGCATAATAGGAGGATGAAGATCTAATAGAAAAAAGATTGGCCCTAGTGGATCACCTTGCTTTGACACACCTCTAATAAGAAGAGGCTCACTTTGATACATTTATAAAGGATATGGGGAGATACAACAAAATTCAAACCAACATGCAGTAGTTAGGCAATGAAGATGGACCTCCTGAAATATGGTGGATCTATCAATCATATTGCATGCATTACTAAAGTCAACAAGGGATATCGTGAGAGTGGTATTATGTCATTTGTCAAAGACAATGTGAGTGATGGTGTGTACAAAGGATTCCACACCCCAAAAAATGTCAACACTAAAATGATGATCCTCAACATAAGGGATCAAATGTGATAAGAAACTCTTCATTGAAACTTTTAAAACAAGACGATGTCAAATGTACCAATCGTGATGGGACAAATCCTATTGTTTGGCTTGAGAAAAGGAGTCAAAAGGGAAATAGATACATAGGATTTGAAGGAGACGGGACGGCGAGTAACAAGCCAAAGGTTGAACACAATTGAAACGTCATTTAAAAGACACTTTTGGTGATCGCTTTTACAACACATATAGCATCAACAAGGTGTTGAGTGCAAAGTTTTTCACGTGCATAAGTGGTCCCTTTATAGAAGGAAAAGAGTGCCTTGTCAATCATAATAATGGAAGAAACAAATGAATAACACGAAGCATCAGTATCATAACAACAAACTTGATTTTACAAATGGAAAAGGTATTCAATCACAATTTGAAATAAATGATTATATATTTAATAGTTAATAATAAAAAAGTATCCTTAACTAATCCATAATATCATCATATATGTTCTCCTATACCATTTGTTCAAGTACTTTTTTTTATCAATTTGTGAAGGTTTCTGGTAACTTTCCTTCCTTATCCATCTAGTCTAGCATATTATATGTAGAAAATATTCCTTCAATGGGTGAAAAGGAAACTTTTTTCACCCTCAAGGGGTCCTACGATATTTACGATAGAATATCTTCAAATTTTATGTCATTGTAACATACCAGATCGTGAACCCTACCCTAGAAGTTTGATCTCTTAGACTTAGCCAAACAAGGTTGAGGTTAGATATAATGGATGTTTGGTATAAACCTAATGAGCTAATGCATGAATCAATCATCCTAATGTAACCTAATGTTCTCACATTAGTCTTAAGCCAATAATAGACACATAAAATATGTCACATGAGATACTAATGAATTATATAAAATTCTATGCAAGTAATTACACATAATTCTTTCGGTAATAATATTAAGCTATGGAACATAAATGGATGTGCAATAATGATAATAGAGAAATAATATGATAACCTAAGTAATAATGTGATATTAATAGACAAAAATAATAATTATATCATAAATCATTAAAGGAAACTCCAAAAGTGAAATTTAAGTTAAAAATCCTATTCTTTTGGTCCCAATTACCTTAGGAGTCAAGTTTCACATTATTCACATAATAATAATTAATTTAATTCATTTTGGATAGAGAAGGTTTATGTTTTCCCCCAAAAATATCAAATAAAATAATAAATGACTCTAAAAGAGGAAAATAATCTTAGATTCATAATTTACATAATAAATATAGCCTTTGGGTGAATTTTCATCCAATTTGGAAGATGTTTGATTAAAAGGTGAAATTAGGAGAGAGAAAGTGTGTAGAACCTTCAAAATATTAAATAAATATATAAAAACTCCAAAATGTAAATTTGATAGAAAATTCATACCCAACACATTAAATATGACTTGTCGGTGAAGTTTCATAAAATTTGGAGAATCTTGATGGCATTAATGCATGAGGAAAGAGAAAACATGATTTGGTTTATTTAACATGCTAAAAGTTCTCTAAATGAAAATCTAATTGCATATTTGGATTCTTCATATCAAAAATAGGTTGGGTGTTGAATTTTAATTAATTTGGAGTTTGTTTGTACCCTCAAATAAAGAAAGAAAGAAAAAAAGAAAAAAAGAATTGAGTTCACACTTTGGTCGAATTTGCTTGGGAATCGATTTATTTGTCACCTGAATTTCCTTCTTTAGCCCATATGGGTGCATCATGTTGATGGTTGGGATTGAATCATAGGGTCATGCTGACTAATCCAACGGCGTGTGGCTTGTCTCCTACCTCAAGTAGGAGACATGACTCGTGTGTACAGTAGCGTCGGCCATATGGCCTAGTATTTTGCAATTTTCTTCCCCAAATCATGATGGTTTTCTGAGATTTTTTGTGCAATAGAAATGGGAGACGATTTCACATAGATCGGTACACAATTCAAGGCACGGTTTCCATTGTTTGTGAAACACCTATTTTTCCTCTCCAAGCTTCTCGAAGCAACTCACTATATGCCCGAAACCTTAACCATATAAATAGGGGACTAGATCCCCAGTTTCGTCAACATACAAGGTTTCATTTTCCCCTTTCAATTTCCTTATTGGTCAGATTATGGCTCACCACTAAGCTATTTAACCCCTCCAATTTTTGGCACCTAGCACAAGCAGTCTGATGCTTGAGTCTTCAATTCCCTGTTGTGGTAAGTTCTTGAAGCCTCCGTCTTCGTTTACGTGTGTTCAAATCGTCGTTTGGTCCAGTATAGAGGATTTGCCCAAATCTGTGGCCTACTGCTCTAGCGGCTTGTGCATCTTTGGCTCACAACGAGGGGAGAATATGACCCTCAGTGGTTTTACTTCCTTACCCTCGTGTCGCCTCTTTTCTTTTCTTTTTTCTCCGAGGGTGGTGGCATAATTTCGCTGTCTGAATGAGTTTTTGCGGGCGCTTTTCTGGCGCTTGGCCCTGGTCAAGTGGCACCCGTGATTGGGCCACCTCATCCATCGTGGCCTGTTTAACAAGGTTTCCCTTTGTCGACATGGACTTTTGGTGATTTGTGATTGGTTGGTTTCATAAAAATCATAAATTTTGCTCTGTTTGTTCAAAAATTAAAGTAAAATATATTTTGGAATTGGAAATGTGTTATTTCTAATAAAAATGTTTATGAGACTTGATTTTGAGCTTTGTCGAGAGGTGTTTTCTAAAAATGAATTTAATACATAAAAATCACAAAAGAATACACTTTAATCATCATAACTCCAAAATAAAAAAAATTATATGTTTTCTTAATTAGGAGAACCTAATAAGATCAATGGTGATGTTCTTAGAGTGTAAATTGGAGTTTTGTGATAAAAGTCCAAAACTAGGATTTTCTTTACATTAATGCATATGAAAAACCCTAATACATGTGAATAATTTGTAATTAGGCAAAGTTGATCTTGGAAACAACTAGATTGGTGAAGCGTGTTTCTTGGACACTGTTATAAGGTATGTTTGCAACTCCTATTATTCTTTTTGAGAAATTCACCTAAATTATCTTTCTCTAGATCCTATGGACATTAACCTACACCATATCTTGATCTTTTGAAAAATATGCTTCTTTTGAAGTGCCTTATTTGTTGCTGATCTTATGATCATATTATCTTCATTTATTATCTCTTAGCCTCTTTCTTATACATTGTTCATGTTGGAACACTAATTGATGACATGTGATGTCTTTTGCCCATTTTTGAGGAGGATGTTTATGTTGGTCACTTTTTTGGTAATTGCTTTGGTATAATTTGACTATAGTTTTGCTTGCCTATACATTAAAAATGATATGTGATTTAGTAGAACTAGAGTAGTATAATTGCATTAGTTTTGGGTTATGTGCACTTATTTATGATTGGGATGGAGGTTGTGCCCCATATGTGGGATTCAAATTTATGAGGTTTGGCCCACATTTATATATTTGGGAGTTTGGTTATGTGACATTCTCTACCAAGTTTCAAGTTTATGAGGCTTGGCCGCCATTATCTTTATATTGTTCTAGGGTTATGTTTATCTCACATGCATGTAGGATGGTGATATTTGATGATGGGTTATGAGACCTAATCTCATGATATGTTCTTATGTAGCACAAGTTTATTGTTTTATTTATGGCAAGTATTCTTTTAATATCATTAGTTCGAATATCATTTCTCTTGATACCCACTTGGGTTGTCCTTTACTTTTCTATAGAAAGCCTTTTAATTTGATGTCCTTTATTCTTTATTACTCAATTATCTATTTAGTATGCACATACTAGCATTAGCTAATGTCTTCTATTTTTCTCTTCTTGCTGGGGTATGCTTCTAACCCTAGGTGAATGACTTGGATGATATGGCATGAATATATGGACATAGTTAAGGAGTTAAAGCTTGGAGACAAAGTTGTTATGGTTTAGAGTTCCCTCTATCTTAGATCCTTATGCTGTATCATACATGTAAACCCTTTGTGGGAGATTAAGATATACTTTTGTAATCTTTTTGAAAAGTTGAATATACTCATTATTTTCTTCTGCTACTACACTTTGGTTGTTTTGAATACCATTAATAAGATTTGAAAATTTTACACCCACTCCATCATACCTTTTCAGGTGTGTTTGGATTGGACGTTTTATTCTTCAAATTTTTAGTAAGGAGTGGTTCCCCTCTGGGATCCCACTCCTTACAGTATGGTTTCAGAGCCCATGGTAGTCAGAATATGACTATTTCAATTTTGTCTCCCTAGTTAGAACCCTTACCTTGCATAGTCACCCTTTAGGTGAGATGTTTTTCGTAGATTTTGCCTAAGTTATTTAACTTTAATATGAAGGGGTCTTAGGTGATCTTACCCTATAAAATAGATTGTTTATGATTTGTATCTCTTTTTGTTATGAGGTTGACTTGAGGATGAAATTAGGTTATGAGATGAGGTATTAGGAAAGGACATCTTGTTATGGAAATTGTGACTTAGTTTATCACATTGATTTTGGTACCATCTTGGTTTTTACTCAAATGTTTCTTATCGACAAAAATAAATTTTTTTTTGGAAATAGGTAAATATATTGTCAAAGGAGCCTATAGAAACAAGACCTACAAAAACATGTACATGGGGTATCTATCTACAAAAACCCCAATATCTTTTAGCTTGTTCAGTCACACCTGACTGCATGCCTTTTCTTATATTCAGAATGCGTTTAAGCGTATTGGATATCTTAAGCAAAATGATATCCACATTACATTCTTCCCTCCCATGAGTTCTATTATTTCTTTCCTCCCATACACAAAAGCAAACACTAGAAAGGCAAAGCCCACCCACTGCAGCTTTAGTTTTTCCTTTGAGCATATTGTTCACCGTTTTAATAGTATCCAACAGATTGTCCTCAAGGATCTGTCCCCATCCGTTTCTCAAGCACACTATGGCCCAAATCTTCCTAAAAAAGGGGCATTTACTGAATATATGATCGTGATCCTCCTCTTCCCTTCTGCACATCGGACATAAAGGGTCAACCTGCAACCCCCATTTTCTCATCCTATCCCTGGTGGGGAGTTTTCCCAGGATCGCTTTATACGTTGTGTGCTCCATTTCGGCATATGATATGAATCCCATAGTAGTCGTGCCCAGGGGGCATCTTCCTCTGTACTGGTGTTGAGCCATGGTACCCTCCTTGACTCAGTGAGATAAAAGGCACCATTCTGGTCAACACTATACAGGCTTTGAACCTCCTCCCATCTCTTACACATGCACCTCCATGTCCTAGAAGAATGAGAGTCATGGCTCTGCTACAAACTACCATACCTCCTTGTGAGCCAAATGGACCACAAGTTGTCTTTTTTGGTCAAGAACCTGAAGATTCTCTTGCACTGACTTTGCCTAACGAGTTCACCGATAGGCTGTAGATTCAAACCCCCTTTCGTATAAGGTTTAGCAATGGTTTCCCATGCTATACCATGTCCTCTTCCTCCCCACACAAAGTTAGCAATAATTCTGTGGAAGTTGTGAACAGTTGGGTTGGGTAGCTCACACACCCCACACCAGAAACACACCATGGCAATAAGCACGGTCCTGGCAAGGAGAAGGCGGCCAGCCATAGACATCTTTACATCTGACCAACCTTCAATCTTAGATCTCATCAAGTCCAGACATAAAGAGAAATCATCTGATGACCCCTTTCCGCCCGCTATCGGAGCCCCAAGATATCTAGTAGGAAGGACACCCATCTTAATGCCCACCACAGTTCTGATCCTTCCCCTTCTGGCGTCACAAGATTTGGACAAAAAGACCCTAGATTTAATTGTACTGATGTAAAGACCAGTAAGTCTTCCAAAATGCATAAGCACACGTTTAAGTTCGTTCAGCCTTTTAGCATGTCCAGTGGAAAACAAAAGCACATCATCTGCGAAGATGAGATGTGAGTTGAATTTCACACTATTAACTTTAAAATCTCTGATCTTACCCTTATCTTCGGCCTCTGTAATCATTCTCGTAAGTCCTTCCATAACTAAGGTAAAAAGTAAAGGAGATAAAGGGTCTCCTTGCCTCAACCCATTGGTAGCTTTGAACAAGCCCACAGGTCCACCGTTCAGAAGAACAGAGAAGGATGTGGTTGTCACATATTCTTTGATGATCTTTATCCATCTATCATTGAAGCCTAAAGCCTTCATAATCTCCCACAAAGCTTCCCAATTGACATGATCATAGGCTTTTGCCAAATCGACCTTCATACACGCTTTGGAGCTGTGATTCTTCTTATTAAAATCCATTAAGAATTCCGCAACCAATAAGGTGCTATCTTCAATTCTTATACCTCTTACTAAGGCACTCTGTTCTTTCTAAATGATGTCAGGCATGTCCACCTTAAGCCTCCGAGCAATAACTTTAGAAATAATTTTATAGAGGGCGTTACAGCAGGCTATAGGCCTGTAGTCAGCAATGCTCTCAATCTCTCTCTTCTTCGGTATGAGCTTGATGAATGTGTGGTTGACAACCCACACCATCCCATGACCCTCCATGATCCATCTCACAGCCTTAATGATATCATACTTCACAACCTCCCACATATATTGGAAAAAATTGGCATTCATGCCATCGGGCCTAGGCGCCTTGCTGGCATTAATGGAGAAAAGAGCCTTCTTAACTTCATCCTCCTCCACATGTGCGCACAACATGATGTTGGTTGTATCATCCAACTTCCTCATGGGTAATAACTCATCTTTATTGCACCATCTCTCCTCACCCTTGTTGTACAAGTTGTAGAAATAATTAATAGCATTGCTGGATATGTCATCTCTACTATTCAGGATGACCCCATTCTCATCAATTAGTTCATGGATCGACTCCCTAGCCTCCTTATTTTTAATATCTCTATGGTATATCTTGGTGTTTCTATCACCATCATGGATCCAAACCATTCTGCTCCTCTGCCAAAAATAAACTTCTTCTGCCTTCTTGAGTTTACGCAGCCTGCAGTCTTCTCTATCAGCCTCTTCTTCGATAAGCTCCTTGTTAAGAGGGTCATTCCTAATCTTCTCCATGGTTGTATCATACTTGATTTCTACTTCAGATAGTAAGTTCTTAAAATTCACTTTTTCTTTACTCTATCTCTTTAGGGATTTCTTCATCATCTGAATCTTTTTCAGAGTCTGGAAAAGATCGTTGCCTTCAATTTTTGTATTCCAACTCTCTTCTACTATCTCCTTGAAACCAGGCCACTCACACCACTAGTTCATAAAATGGAATGGTCGAACTATATGTGGCTTTGTAACAAGGTCAATCATCATCCATGAATGATCACTGAGAATGTTAGAACCCAGTTTGATGTATGTGTTCGGCCAGTTATTGAGCCACTGCTCATTCACCAACCCCTTATCAATGGAGCTAGCAATCCTTCTGTTGTATTCCTGTTTGTTAGACCAAGTAGTCTTCCCCCCACTTTGTTTATCTCGATTAGACCTGCCTCATCTACTACGTTGTTGAAGGCGGCAAGAACTCTTTCAGGCACTCGGTTCCCACCAAGTTTTTCATTTGAATTTCTTATGTTGTTAAAATCTTCGGCGACGATCCAAGGCACTTCGTTCTGCACAGTTTCCACGATGCTCGTCCATAAGTTTTTCCTGTCAGCTTCCAGTCTTTCCCCATACACCCCCGACATGATGAAGGAGGCTCCACCTCTATTGCAGGCAGAGATGGTAATGATCTGGTCTGTTGCGTTTATCACGGCAACCTCCCAAGCTTGATCCAGCCACCCAATGGCTATGCGACCGCCTTCCCTCTGCTCCAGATTAGAAACAGCTCTCCACCCCTCAGGAAAAAGTGTATCAATTCTTTCCTTTACATTCCTTATTATTCTAGTTTCTAGGCAAATCACCAGAGACACTCTAGTCTCATAGATGACTTTCCTTAGTTCTCTTTGGCTCCCCGCCAAAGATGCTCCCCGAACATTCCATGCGATAAAAGACATCAGATAGCTTTAGTTGTCTCGCCCCCTTCTCCAGGGCGAGTGTTCTTCTTTCCCTTCTTGGCAGTGTTCCTGGTCTGTCTCGGACTTCTGCTGTGTCCTCTGTCCAGGCCTGCTACTTCTTCTCTAGTATCCCGTTCAAGAAATGAGAAAGAGTTCTCAGTCCTGACTCCCTCACCGGTTCTAGGGGATTCACCAATAACTGCAGAAGTCTGGATTTCCCCTGCTTCGACCACTACAACATCGTCAGATGCCATCTCTGTGGTAGAAGCACTTGAGGAGGCGACCACGACCGTGGTATCCTTCCCAATCGGATAAGCAATAACTTCAGGAATAGTCTTCTCTTTGCCCCTCCTCTGCGTCGGGGGAGGTCTAGACTTCCCAGATCTGCGACCCTTTGCTTGCAGAGCATCAGGAACAATCGGAGGCGCAAGCAACACCGTCTTGTATCTTTCTCCTGGGAAATGACCAGTGACGTGCCCAAAAAACTTATAGGAGCTACATCTGTCCGGTAGGGCCTCGTACCTAATACGAACCTCCCATTCATCCCCATTAGGAAGTTCGACCATCAACTCTGGAGGAGGTACCGATTCAGCGGATATGTCCACACAGAACCTGACACAGCCTTGTATAGAGCCATTCGATCTCCGCTCCATCGCTCTGGGTTCACCAATCGCGTGAGCAATGACCGCGACCTCCCTAGAGGTCCAGTGTTTGCCGACATCAGGCAGGGATACCCATACAGGCGCGGTAGTGAAAGCAACCCTCCTCATATCAGCTTCCGGTGTCCATTTGCGAACCAAGATCAATTGATCATCGAAAAACCAAGGGCCCTTCATTATAGCAGCATTACGATCTTGATCATTGGCGAAACGGGTGAGGAAGAGTCCGCCATCAAGGGTGAAAACCTCAATCTCCCCCTTCGGCCTCCAGTTTCTCACCATCCACCCTTTTAGTTGTTGCGGGTGAGCTTTCTTCCCCAGAATATGGACAATAGAAGAGAAGAGGTGGTAGTCCTCCATCTCCTCCATTATAGGATCATTGAACTTCGTGCAGAGTCGCTTATCCCCCTCCTTGTGGAAGGGAACCTTTGGGTCGGCGGCGACCACTCCTCTCATCTTAGGGGGAAGACCAGCAACTGATTTCACCCAGTCTCACCCAACGGTGACATCGGCACTAGGTGAGAACCAGTCATGTACCCCCTTCGATCTGTTGGTCTCGGCAGTGGCTAAGAGTTCGGTAGTAGAGGTCGAGGAAGCGGGAGGGGGCGGAGCACCCCCAATCGCCATGGCAGTCGCGGGAGGGGACCTAATCATAACAGCCTTTTGTATATTGACAAAAATTATTTTCATTATAAAACTATATGTACAAAAAAATTCTCTAATTTTCTCGATGATTTCTTGAAATAAGTCACAATGAAGAGATATGTGAAGTCTTAGTGGATAAACCCTAGAATTAGTTGGCATAGAATCCTAACCCTAGTTTTAAAGAAATGACTAGGAATATGTGAGCTAATGTTAAGGTGTAGTAAACCTACCCTTTGTATCCTATGACTTTTTGGATCTTAGGGTTTTTAGGTTAGAGACACAAGGACCTAAAACTCAACCCTAGTTGGTTCTAACTTGTTAGTTGGATACATGTATAACGTAAATCTCTAAAACATTCACAATTAAAATATATGTGGGTAACCCCAAATGTTGTTTAGTATGATTTGTTATGTTAAACCTTTTAAGGGGTGGAGAGTAGTTGGTTGTTGATGTTTGGATCAATAGATTTTGAGGACAAAATCCTTTTAAGGGGTGGAGTGTTGTAACATACCAGATCTTAAATCCTACCCTAAAAGTTTGATCTGTTAGACTTAGCCAAACAAGGTTGAGGTTAGGTCAAATGGATGTTTGGTATAAACCTAATGAACTAATGCATGAATAAATCATCCAAATGTAACCTAATGTTGTCACATTAGTCTTAAGTCAAGAATAGACACATAAAATATATCACTTGAGATAATAATGAATTATATAAAATTTTGTGCAAGTAATCACACATAATTCTGTTGGTAATAATATTAAGCTATGGAACATAAATGGATGAGCAATAATGATAATAGTAAAATAATACGATAACCTAAGTAATAATGTGATATCAATAGACAAAAATATTAATTGTTTCATAACTCATTAAAGGAAACCCCAAAAGTGAAATCTAAGTTAAAAAATCATGTTCCTTAGGTCCCAATTTCCTTGGGAGTCAAGTTTCACATGATTCACATAATAATAATTAATTTAATTCATTTTGGATAGAGAAGGTCTATGTTTTCCCCAAAATATCAAATAAAATAATAAATGACTCCAAAAGAGGAAAATAATCTTAGATTTGTAATTAACATAACAAATATAGCCTTTGGGTGAATTTTCATCCAATTTGGAAGATGTTTGATTAAAAGGTGAAATTAGGAGAGAAACAATGTGTAGAACCTTCAAAATATAAAAATAAATATACAAACAGCTCCAAAATGTAAAATTGATGGTAAATTCTTATCCAACACATTAAATATGACTTGTGGGTGAAGTTTCATAAAATTTGGAGAATCTTAAAGTCATTAATGCATGAGGAAAGAAAAATAGAATTTGGTTTATTTAACACACTAAAGTTTTCAAAAGGCAAATCTAATTGCATATTTAGATTCCTCATATCAAAAATAGGTTGAGTGTCAAATTTTAATTAATTCAAAGTTTGTTTGCACCCTCAAACGAAGAAAGGAAAAAAGAAAAATAATTTAGTTCACACTTTGGTCGAATTTGAATGGGAATTGATTTATTTATCATATGAATTTCCTTCTTTAGCCCATGTGGGTGCATGATGTGTACAGTCAGGATTGAATCCTAGGTCTGTGCCCACTGATCCAATGGCATGAGCCGTGTCTCCTACCTTGGTGCATCATGTGTACGGTTGGGATTGAATCCTAGGTCCGTGCCCACTGATCCAACGACGTGTGGCTTGTCTCCTTCCTTGAGTAGGAGACACAGCTCATGTGTATAGTAGCATCGGCCATATGGCCTAGTATTTTGCTATTTCCTTCCACAAATCATGATGGTTTTCCAAGGTTTTTGATGCAATGGAACTAAAAGATGATTTCACATAGATCGATACAAAACTACCTTCCTATATGCCCAAAACCTTAACCATATAATTAGGGGAGTAAATCCCCAGTTCAACCAACAACTGAAGTTTCATTTTCCCCTTTCAATTTTCTTGTTGGTCAGGTTATGGCTTGCCGTCGAGCTATTTAACCTCTCTGGTTTGCGGCGCCTAGCACAAGTAGTATGATGCTTGAGTCTTCAATTCCCTGTTGTGGTAAGTTCTTGAAGCCTCCATCTTCATTTACGTGTGTTCAAATCATCATTTGGTCCAATATAGAGGATTTACCCAAATTCATGGCCTACTACTCTAGCCGCTTGCGTAGCTTTGGCTTGCGTTGAGGGGAGAAGATGACCCTCAGTGGTTTTACTTCCTCACCATGTCGTCGCCTCTTTTCTTTTCTTTTTTCTCTGAGGGCAGTGGCATAATTTTGCTGGATGAATGAGTTTACGTGGGTGCTTTGCTGGAATTGGGCCCTAGTCAGGTGGCTGCCCGTGATTGGGCCACCTAAGCCATCATGGCCTATTTAACGAGGTTTCCCTTTGTCGACATGGACTTTTGGTGATTTGTAATTGGTTGGTTTCATAAAAATTATTACTTTTTCTTTGGTTGTCCAAAAATTAAAGTAAAATATGTTTTGAAATTGGAAAAATGTGATCTTTTCAATAAAAATATTTTCTAGACTTGATTTTGAGTTTTGTGGAGAGGTTTTTTTCAAAAATTAATTTAATACATAAAAATCACCAACAATACACTTTAATCATCATAACTCCAAAATAGACAAAATTATATGTTTTCTTAATCAGGAGAACCTAATAAGATCAATGATGATGTTTTTAGAGTGTAAATTGAAGTTTTGTGCCAATAGTCCAAAACTAGTATTTTCTTTACATTAATGCATATGACAAACCCTAATACATGTAACTTGTAATTAGACAAAGTTGATCTTGGAAACAACTGAATTGGTGAAGGGTGTTTTGAGGACTCTATATTAAGGTATAGTTGTATCTCCTATAATCCCTTTGGAGCAATTCACCTAAATTATATTTCCTTGGTCCTATGGACATTAACCTACACCATATCTTGATCTTTTGAAAAATATACTTCATGTGAAGTGTATTATTTGTTGCTGATCTTATGATCATATTATCTTGTTTGATAATCTCTTGGCCTCTTTCTTATACATTGTTCATGTTGGAACACTATTGATGACATGTGATGTCTTTTGCTCATTTATGAGGAGGATGTATATGTTGGTCACTTTTGTGGTGATTCTTGTGGTATAATCTTACTATACTTTTTCTTGCCTCTACATTAAACATGCTATGTGATTCAGTAACACTAGAGTAGTGTAACTGCATTGGTTTTGGGTTATGTTCCCTTATTTATGAGTGGGATGGAGGTTATTTCCCCATACCTAGGTTTCAAATTTATGAGTTTTGGCCCACATATATATATTTGGGAGTTTGGTTATGTGCCATTCTCTATCAAGTTTCAATTTTGTGAGGCTTGGCCTCCATTGTCTTTATATGGTTCTAGGGCTATGCTTATTTGACATGCATGCGGGATAATGATATTTGATGATGGGTTATGTGCCCTAATCTCATGATATGTGCTTATGTGGCACAAGGTGATTGTTTTATTTATGGCAAGTATTCTTTTGATATCATTAGTTCAAATATCATTTCTCTTGATACCCACATGGGTTGTCCTTTACTTTTTTATGTGAAGCCTTTTAATTTGATGTCATTTATTCTTTATTGCTCAATTTTCTATTTAGTATGCACAAACCAGTCTTGGTTGATGTCTTCTATTTTTCTCTTCTTGTTGGGGTATGCTTCCAACCCTAGGTGAAGAACTTGGATGATATGGCATGAAGGTATGGACATAGCTTAAGAAGTTAAAGCTTGGAAACAAAATTGTTATGGTTTAGACTTCCTCTATCTTAGATCCTTATGTCGTATCATACATGTAAACTCTTTGTGGAAGATTAAGATATACTTTTGTAATCTTGTTGAAAAGTTGAATATAGTCATCATTTTCTTCCGCTTCTACACTTTAATTGTTTTGAATACCATTAATAGGATTTGAAAATTTTACACCCACTCCATCGTACCTTTTTAGGTGTGTTTGGATTGGAGGTTTTATTCTTCAAATTTTTAGTAAGGAGTGGTTCCCCTCTGAGATCCCACTCCTTTCAGTCATGCTCCTCTACCATATTTTGAAAAGCACGTCCATTTTTTTCAATATTAGACATTATAACTCTTCATTAAGTATTTTTGATCCAATATCTCAAGAGTGGGGATTTTACATTTTCTCCCCTTTCTATGTTTACAGATATGTCTTAGACTGAGTAGTCTTATAGTTCATCCAACTTGGAACAATAAAGCACATATTTTTGTCATATTATCAAATGGTCTCTTTCATGCCTAGATGTTGGCTCTCAACAACACAATCCTATTTCTCTATATTTAATTTAAACTGTGCAAAGTCTTACTAACTACAATGAATATTTTATACCTGCAAATAATAAATTTACATTTATTTTCTAGAATTTCCTACCTACTAATAGGTTACATCAATTTCAATGATTATGTATCTATGTAGTATGCTGTTTTTAGTGGTTAAACCTTATATTCTTTATACAACTAATTGTACAGTTTTTTTGGTGTAATATATAATATTTTTAATAGAGATATGTGTAGTGGGTAAACTTTATGTTCTATTTAGACTTACAAAAGGAGTTTCATCCTATGTATGAGTAATATTTTGATTTTTTCTTAATATGGTGTAATGAGCATGATAACATATAGAATATGATTTTTTCCTTTTATATTATAGAAAGAGTGTAAAAACCATT
Source organism: Alisma plantago-aquatica (assembly GCA_963693085.1). Lineage (NCBI taxonomy): Eukaryota > Viridiplantae > Streptophyta > Magnoliopsida > Alismatales > Alismataceae > Alisma > Alisma plantago-aquatica. Next base: position 1,401,596,666 of record OY856410.1, on the reverse strand, counting down.
GGGTTTCATTTGTTCTCTTAGAATGAGTGTACAAACACCTTTCAAGTTCACTTTGTCTAAGTGAATGTGTGTACAAGATTTATCACACTATAATTCAAAATATGATAAAATGTAAGGATATACATATGTACATTGATAACCCACATGAAGCTCTTACCGTATTAACCATAAAAAACTGCCAAAAAGTAGGTTATATTTATGTTTACATTGTTTGGATAAAATCTATCACCATAACATTTTTCAATTTCTTAGTAGACTCTACTGATAGATTGAGATCATATACACATCATACGTAGACCAGTCTATATTCTAGTCAATGACGATTCATCTCTTAAACAGTCAACCTTCTAATCCAGCTACTACCTAATTTTCAACACAACAAGTATTCTAGGCCCTTCCAACCCTTTATATCAAGTACTTTATTCAACTATAAAGTTCACTATCATGATATGGTATCACTCAAAATTTACTATATATTACTATACACTCATAAGCAATGTCAATGCTTAAGAATGAATAGAGTTCTTAACCCAGGGTTAAGTTTTTATTAGGCACATATATTGCAATGGCATATGTTAATGTTTGGGAGAATGTATAGAAATTAATATATTATCATGGACTCTTTGATATATTAGTATACCCATTTGAGAATTGTACAAAAATTATATAATTTTACTAATGTTATGAATCATCTAGTATATTTATTTTACCATAATTAAATATTTCAAGCAATCTATCTAATATTCTTCTTGTGTTTCATTTATCTTAAGTTGTCAAATATATAGTAATCCAGATCTGTATTTTACAAAATTTATTTTTTTACTTCAATCTTCAAGTTAATACATTTTATTTTAAGTGTGTATGTAAAATTTGGGTTATATTATGTGTATATCATAACGCTAGGAAAAACTCATGTAATTTCTAGTCAAATAATCATCTTAGGTGGATGGGAGAGTTAATGAAATTTACTCTCATTAATAAATCTATAATGGGAGTGGAAATGAGCAAGAAATTTTTGTTGAACAAGACTAGAGTTCTGATAATATCAATACAAGTTCTCCTTCATATTACATCTTATTCCATTTTCTAGTGAAATTGAATGCATGTAGTGGGTATCATGAATCTTAATCTACATTGGTAACCTTAACACAATGCATTCCTTGATATACATAAAAATGAATTTCATCCGTGTTCTTTTGGTTGAAATCAATATTTCTCACACTTATCATGTATTAATACTTTCAAAATTTTAAACCCTTCATTTATTTGTATCCTATAGCCACTGCTTTTTTAAGCTAATTTCACTTGGTAATATTACTAGAAGTGCTAAAAATATATAACATGATAAGAAGGTTTGATACAAGCATACCTTCAATAGTACAATTATACTTCCAATAGATTGAAAAGCAAGTTTGAGACTGTCATATTTTAAGGGTTATGATTCAACCAATATTATTTATTTTGTTATATTTAAACACGGAATTGAGTCAAGAATTATACTTATAGACATGCATGGAACAATGTAGTTGTCTAAATTACAAGCTTTCAATATTTGGTATGTTAGATATTGTTAGATAGTTGGTAAAAGTTGATGTTGTATGACCGCCAGGTCACAAGTTTGAAACCCCCTGCAAAAGTATAAATGAATAGATATTGTTAGATAGTATTTTAGTGAATATAGGTGTTTTAAAGTTTTTCACAATTTGTTGTATAGAATATATTAATAAAATTTGATACAAAAATGATTTGAATTTATTGCAGTTTAAATTTATTGAGTAATTCCCTTTCTAGTTTGTTGTAGGGTGGTAGATGGAAGTGGTTATGGTGTGATAATTCGAGAATATGCTACTAATTGAAAATAAAACTACACAATAGAAGGGAAAACTAAATTAAAATAATTTTCTTAATATTAAGAGATAAAGGAAAAATTGTAGGTGAAAATTTGTTCTCCTTTTGATCATTGGAACAACACTTTCTACCACACATAAATTCATGTTTGGGTGTGGTATGAGTACTTATCAATCTTTCCACACCAAGGATGGTATCCCTAGTGCACACTTTATGTAATGTGCTACCAAGGTTGAATACACACGATTCTTTGTTTTGTGTCATTTTGTTGGAATGATTCCAAAAGGTGCACACCTGAATTCCATGATTTTTTTTACTGAATCACATTCCCTTAACCAATAGAAAAAAATGGAATCCCACAATTGAGGTTGCAATTAGCAGTTTGGAAATGTTATGGAATAACCTCTTGATTTGGATACAAAAAAAATACCTACATAGTGAATTGACGCAGACCATCATGTGGATATACCTTTCTTCATTTTCCCCTTATACACGTTTAAGAAAAATACATTACTTGCTTAAATTAGCAACACAACCTTTTCCTGCATGGTAATAAAAACTGTAGAATACCTTCACATTTTTTATTTTTATAATCTTCTCTCATTCCAACCATTATAATGTTATTTTTTGCGTAAAGGTAATGTTTGAGAGTTTAACATGCCCCTTTATATGAAAGGAATCATATGCTTTTTGGATAGTTTTGTTTCATAGACTCATAGTGTATATTGTGTTCGATTAATGGAGTGATTGAACAAAACATAAAGTGTGATACTACAACCCAATAACCTGCCAACATAAAATCCATATGTATGTATATGAAGGGTGTTACAATAAGATATCTAAGACAAACCCCTTTATGTATGAAGACATGTAGCACATGTAGCAAAGTAGTCATTGTTAATATGGATTAATTGCAAGAGCATGGGAAGTGGTATGCTTTGATACATGTGAGATGGAGATGCATACGAATCACTCTAGGCATGTAGAATGGGGTATCACTAGTGGATTCCAGGTTCAATCGCATATAATAAATGAAAGTGTATTACAATTTGTTTCTATGAAGATGGAAGTAATATTAATACTACTTATAGTATAACTTTGATAATCCAATATATGTATAGATGAAATGATGTGATCTCAGGATTTTATGACTCAGATAAGTTTATCTGAAAATATAAAAATTATATTACCAATTCCAACCAAATGTACCTTTTATCTAAAGGAATCCATTGAGAACTTCATGGTGAAACTAGTTTGGTTTTGTGTACAATTAAGGTAGGGAGCCTATTGAAAATATATTCCAAAGTAATTTTAGGAAAGATAATACATATATTCCTAGTGTTACTATTGGAATTGTAATCTCTACCAATAACCCACTAAAATCATCAAGTCAGACTCTAGAGACAAGGGTATTTTCCATCAAGTCTTGGATGAAGAAAGAGTTTAACATATGACCGTCAGGACTCTTCCCCCCCCCCCTCTAAATTCAAAAATCATGAATTTATAAGTTTATACCATAACTAAATACATTTGATATATACATTTTTTAGATACAAGAACAAATAACTTGCTGATTGGATCAGTATGCGTGTCTTCAATCAAGTTTAGCTGCATGGATTTGAACCATAGTTCTTACACAATATTTTCATGAGAAAAATAATAATGAGTTTATCTAGTTCAGTCCCCGGTATAGTAACAAATCGTGAGTTCATCTAACTCAACCCCCCCCCACCACACACACACAGAGACACACTTATACTATATGTATCTGCCACAACCCGAGTTAGCAAATAAGAAAATAGTTTCCTTTCCTCCATCGGACATCATTTACAAGAAATTAGTTGTCCATTTATGTAATTATAGGAGATGTATATACAATACAGACACATGCATGAATAACGTCAATATAAACAATGCTTCATTCTTTTCTTGCATTTATTGTGTATAATCTATATGTTGAACACGGTTCATATATCAATGCTAGTTAAAAAATAAATCAATTGGGAAGTCAGCCACAAAAGATTGTTTAACAAACCTAGGGTCTGATTTCTGTTTTAGAAATACGGTCCAGATCATCATCTTTTTTTATCTATATGATATCGATTTTGACAAAATCCAAAAATATTTCTCACAAAAAAGCCCTTAATAGTGAAACTTTCTAATTTTCCACGTACACTTGGGCCATGTAGTTTACACTTATGAGGACCACATCGTTTCATAGGTTTTCACCCTAAAAAAGTCGCTCTGTGAACTAGGACTTGATGTAAAGAACCTTACACTCAGGGAAAGAGTCAAAGGGGGATCAATGGGGGTCATGCCTCCCGCAAGAAAATTGGAATATTATATGTAGCCATCAATCTATATTTATCTTAAATTGTTACTATAGAATAATTAGAATATTGTTGCGCTCTATCAAAATGTGGAGCTTGTTGTATTGGTTGTAGTGATGTTCTCCCTTGTTTGTGGCCTAGGTTTGAAACCTAGAGTCAGCCATTTTTTGTTGTACTTTATAACTTTTTTTTCTGCATCATTAATTGAACATTGTACTATTAGTTGTAAAAAAATGAATTGAAGTTTTTCCACACTTTAAAAAATATAATTGCTTATACTATTTAATAAATGTCCCTATAGTTTAAATCAATTTCAACCAACTTTATCATATTATAAATTTCAACTATATTTTCTACTAATAGTTGCAATAAATGTTGTATTATTTTTCAACACCCTTGGTAAACAAACCTCTGGTTAAATATAATCAAATCTAGTCTCATGGATTAAGTAAATCTAATCATCTTCAGCACATTAAAAATTCCAACTACATTTTCTACAAATAGTTGTAATAAATGTTGTGACTTATATTAAAATTAAAAGAGTTTGTAGCTTTTTCTATTCTAAAAGGTTAAAAATAAAGTTGTGAATACTTATAGTGAAGTAAAAGGCTCTAGAAAAGTGTATCTTTAAACTTTTTATAATCACAATCAATAGTTTTTGGTTCACTAACAAGTCTTTAGAGCTTATCCTAATAATATCAAGTTTCTCCTGTTTTAAAAGAACCACTCATAGTGGAAAAGAAAACAAGAAAAAACCATCTATATAGCTCATTCCTGATTTTAGGTAGCTATGGACGATTGACCTAAAAAAGCAGTGACAACACCACATATATTAAAGAAAAAAATAGGATTAGTTTGTGTCCTATCTTATCATTGGACTTGGTGACATCATTAAGAGATGAAGAAAGAGTATCAAGAATGAGGTCACATGTGAGAAAAATTGTATAACAATGGAGACTGTATGAATGAGAAATATGTTTTTACTCCAACTTAATATAAACAAACATAATATAATGTGGTTTACTTGGTTGACAAATACATCACGAACTTGTAGAATCGACCCTCAAGACATGAAAAGTAATATCTTACAAAATTATGTCTATGAGGCATAGCAAGCATTTGTCATGACGGCGACCACATGATCAATGTGAATATCAAATGAGAGTTCCTTATAAAGTCAACAATAAACTAGTACTATAAATTATTTTTAATAAATTATATCCAAAATAGTATTAAACATTGAAGTATTTTTTGGTTATTGAATAGTTTAGTTGTCCTTTCAATTTTCAGCTAGGTTGAATATATGAAGAGATAAACATTCATTATTTTTCTTTTCATCATCATGGTAAGCGCTTCATAAATTATCTAGTTAAGGTTTTCCTAAATCATCAAATTTGTGTTACATATGCTAATCGATAAATTGAAATCTATTAGTCAAATCTCTCATTAGTGCAATTGTAAAATAATAATGTCAAAAATTCTTAATAAGTGAATTTCCTTTGTGAAATTTATTTAATCTAAATTATAAATTTCCACATTTGCATTACCTGTTTATTTATTATAATTATGTAAGAATATATATGTGTGTGTGTGTGTGTGTCGCGCGCGCGCACCCGCACCCGTGTGTGTGTGTGTATTTAGGTGCATGTTGAGTCATCTCTTTTTGCCAATCTGTATTAATAAAAAAATCTATACGTCTTATGGTTGGCAAAATTAAATTTTAGTTCATCCTTAGAGATAATCATTGTTACATAATTTTATCAAGGAATGTTTAAAAGATGTCTCATTAAAATAAAATCATAAAATTGATACACAAAATTAGACATGATTAATGCGATTTTGCAGCCACTAGTTAAAGTCAATTCGGCCCCCCTAATAATTAGATCCTAGTTCTACCCCTATTTACTCTTATCTAGGCACGTTATTGTAATGACGATGATGATGGATGAGATAATAATTTATTACGTGCTTATTTATGCACAATATCTGGTGGGACGATGTTAAGAAAGGACATATCTGTAACTTGCCTACCAAAGGTACATAATGTTGGAATTACATATGTTTGTTCTTTGTTGTCAACCTTTTCTCATGGAATATTATGCATATTTAACTACATAATCTATTATTAATCCATTCATCATGGCCGTCGTTACAGTTACGTGCCTTGCCAAGACAAAGAAAATACCTTTTCTTATCTATCAAGTTTGAGCATACGATATGTCATCTCTTGGCCTATTAGAGACCCCTATTAATGACATTGTAAAACCTTTCCGATAATATTTAAGAATTATGTCACTAATAGTTTCCATGTACCTTTCACACTTCATAAACAATAAATAAGTAGCAAGTTTCATTGCTAAATCTAGACGTCCTCTGCAAAAAGATTAGATGACTGGGTTTCTTGATTCCATGCCAAGACCGGATCGAAGCACTGCTACGACAACCTTGATTGAATCCAGTTAGATAGACTGCCATCTAGGGCCAAACAACCTCTATTTGGCACAATTCCAGGTCAATTGGAACTAATCTACTATAATGACAAAATTTGGACCATTGTAGTCAATAACAAGTTTTCTCCAATTTCAAAACACAAATCTATGATCTAATCTTATTTTGAAACAGTTCCTCAGAAAATGAGTAAACCTAGAATAGAATAAATTAAAGGAGATTTGATATCAACAATTATCATTCGTGAAATTGGTCTATTGTAGTTCAGATAGAATATATGTTTTGTTACATGGAAATACAGTGAAACTGAAATATTAAGAAAATAATTACTTTTTTGGAAGTTTCAAGAAAATATTTGCTTAGATAAATAAATAAATAAATATGAGAGATCAAATTACTTTACATTTGTTAAGACCATATTCATTTTGGAAGTATATACACAATGTTAGTATTTGTGAACATAGACACAACTTTAGAAACATGTGAGAATTTACATATGTCATGTATTTACACATGTATATTTTCATATGTATATATCCTATATGTATTTGTATACACACGCATATATATATATATATATATATATATATATATATATATATGTGTGTGTGTGTGTGTGTGTGTGTGTGTGTGTGTGTGTATGCATGTATGTATGTATGTATGTATACATATATACATACATACATACATACATACATTTTTTATCATCAAAAGAGTGGGGCTTTTTTTCCATCTTCAAAGAGTGGTATGTAAAATTCTTCATTACTCAGAGAGAAATGATAAAGAAGAAAAGACTATAAATAGGTATATACGTGAACTCCCAATGCAGATTTCATATAGAAGAAAACAAAGAATAATTATATCTATAAGCTATAACCCCTCCTCCTTAGCATCCATAATGAAGTCTGAACATATCAGATAGGTACAAGCCTTCCTCTCAGAACCATAAGGGTAGAATGGAAACTATCACCGAGCAGACAAAGAAATCACCAAAAATTGTCAAGGGACCCTTCCAAGCATATAAACATTTTCTTGATTTTTCTCTAAATGATATAAGTGGAACTAGATTTATCCTCATCTACATGCATATTTCTCTCACTCCAAATGCTATATTGAGTAAGGAAAAAGAGAAGTTTGTTATTCCCTATTAGACTTTCAACTTCAGACCAGCTTGATCACATAAAATTTAGACCTAAGTCGGTAGTAGACAAACCAAGAATTTATTTTCCAAACTCACAATAAAAGATGAGATATTAGAATCCTCATAGCCATTTTGACAAAGAACATAGAAGTTGTTTGAATTCCCCTCCTTCTAGATAATCTTTGGTAGGTAGTTTATTGATATAAGCTTTCCATATGTGGAATAAATAGTGTTTGGGAACTTTAATTTTCCATAACCACATGAGAAACTTTATCTTTTTTTTCTTTAGTCCAAATTGCATTCTAGAAGGTGTTCATTTTAGAATTAATCATATCTTTGAAAGTGATAAAGCTAGAACAATTTTGAGGTTCCCGCTGTGTAGAGATCAACACTTTGGGTTTTGTATTCATGCGATTATTAGAAATATTTCACATGCAATCAGATATAATGTCACTCATAAATGACTTAATAGATTAATCATATTCAGATGGGCTTACCTACCAAGAAGATCTTCAATAAACATTTTCTTACTAATCTAGGGATCTTGCCACAACTTTGTGTTGAGGCCATCATCAATTATAAAACTAGTAAAAGGCAATATACTAGTTTTATATTTGGCTAGATTTTAAGTTAGCCATGATCAACTATAATTAGGAACAAATAAATAGAATGAAGCCTTCTTTGGGTACCTTTCTCCCACCCAGTTGAACCTTAATACATCTTTTTTTGCAGCTAGGTTCCAAGTATTGCAACATACATAAGAAAGAGAGACTTCTTTAGTTTTCTCGATACCCAGTCAAGCTACTTCCTTAGGAAGTGTAACTTTACCCCAGAAAACATGATGTTGATTAGACTTATCCTCAGTCCTTTCCCATAAGAAATATCTATAGATTTTGTTGATAGTATCACAAGTAGTAGTTGGTAAGGAGAAAGTTGTCATCTAGTAAGTATGCATGGTAGAAAAGTTCGATTTTACTAGTTCACTTCTACCTCTTATAATATTTTGTTTTCAAACCATCTAGTTAGGATTTGATTTTTTCAATAAGAGGAGCACAATCCGAGTTTCTCAATGAAAAGAGGAACTGCTAAATACTTTGCTGGAAATTGGCACTCAGGGAACATAATAATATTGACAATCTTAAAAATATATTTATAAAATTCTTGTGGGGGATGACGGGGGTCTCGGGAGCTCTGGAGAAAGGCGGCGCAGGCGAAGGGGGCGAAACCCTAAAAGATGACGACAGATCGTCCGGAGGAGGAAAGGATGGAAGGAAGAGTCCGAGTCGGAAACTGATTGGGATGCAGAGGCTGGTTCAGGAAACAGGCATCCATATCACGTATAGAACTACGAGAGGGGCGACTTCTAGTAATACCGCAGAAGCAAGCCCAGCGGCTGAACCTATTGGTATGGATACAGACGTACCTGAAGAGGTCATTGTAACTCCTGCTCCATCGGAGGCGCTACCTCCGCCGAAGACCCTAACCTACAAGCAAGCTTGCACAGGAGGCGGCAATGGGGCGGCAACAAATCCTGTCTTTATCGACGATGAACTGGAGGAGGCCGTAAACCCCGACGATATATAATTGATCAACGTCCATGGCTACCTGGAAATATACGTTGCTCCAGAGGCGGAGGAAATCCTAAGAAAGTCGTTTAAATATTCAGTTATCGTCAAGCTCTTGGACAGGTCGGTAGGGTTTCTCACCATGCATGAAAGACTGAAGCTCCTGTGGAGGCGACGGGGAGATTCGAACTATTTGAACTCACTGATCAATACTATGTGGCCAAGTTCTTCAATAAGAATGACCATGAGAATGTGCTCACCGGCGGTCCGTGGTCTCTGTTTGGCGGATGTCTGATGGTATGGCCTTGGGATGGTTATTTTGAACCTTCTAAAGGCATCCCAGACCATATCGTAACCTGGGTTCGAGTTATAGGCCTGCCAATCCACTATTACAACATGGAGATCTTCAACAAGATTGGGCAAGCAGCAGGGCGACTGATCAGGGTTGACGATCATTCCATCAATCGCACGAGGAGCAGGTTCGCTAGACTGGCTCTCGAACTGGACACTAGCCTTCCTATACATCCGGCGATATTGATCAACGGAAGAGAGTATAAACTGGAGTATGAATCCCTACCGGTCTTATGTACACAGTGTGGGAGACTGGGTCATGAAGCACAATATTGCAAGGGACCTTCTGAAGCATCGACAACAGCCGATCCGAAGCCCGTGGAGGACGAGGCTGGGGTGCGATGGGTTGATGAGGAAGACAAGTGGCAGGTGTACTATGGGAAGAAGATTATAGCCAGCAGACCTCCAAGAAAGAAAGAAAAGGATATGAATCGGAAGGGGAAACCTCAAGGGAAGGAAAACATCAACAAGTATCAGGTGTTAGCGGCGAAGAGGAGGAAGAGACAACCCCTGGTGATGAGGAACATATGAACACTGAAGAGAACCAACCTCAGGCGAGCAGTCCAAAGGTGTGGCGCAAGAAGCAAAGAAGAAATAAAGATACTGATGTATCCTCGAAGAGCACAGAAGAAACACCAATTGAAAGTCCAAAAACAACAAAGGACAAGGAGATGTAGGCTACAACGGCTCCTAGTGATAAACCAAGACATTCTGTTATTATACCGGAAGGGGATGAGGTCATAATGGGGAGACCAGAAGGTGAACCGGAGGCTACTGTAAAGATCACCACTGCAGAGGCCAGCAACTCGACAAGGACTAAAGAGACTTCAGCTAATGCTAGCACAACAGCTAGTAAAAAACCAGTGATGGCAGGAAGGAAAGCAAAGGAGAAGGGAGATACTTCTCAATCAAGCAGCCCAACCAGGCGGCATGTCTATAATACCCGAGGTGGAACGAAGAGAGGGGGTGAAGAGAAGGAAGGGGTAGCAGCAGGTGCTAACCAATAATTCTACACACCTCTTGTTTATGCTTAATACAATAGCTTGGAATATCAGGGGTGCCGGTAAGAAGATAGCCCGACAGTCCCTTAAAAACAACATTAAGAAGTTTACTGTTAAGATCGTAGCCATCTTTGAGCCGCGTATCTCAGGTGTACAAGCTGATCGAGCTATAAGGGAAATAGGTTTCTCGAGCTCGCATAGAGTTGAAGCAACCGACTTCTCTGGCGGGATATGGGTCTTATGGAATGAACAGGATTGTGAGATCAGCATCATCCAGAGTAACAGATACTTCATTCACTGCCTTATTAACAACAGCTACTACACTACCTTTGTCTATGCTTCTCCGTCCCCCACACGCTGCCCGGTTCTGTGGGATCATCTCCTCCGGCTCAGTACAACCATTGATAAACCTTGGATCACCTTATGTGATTTCAACTGCATGTTAAGTCCAGACGAGAAGATTGGAAGCAATTGTTTTAACCTACGTGAGGTAGTGAATTTTAATAACTCGCTTACCCAGGCCGGGCTCACTGACATAGGGAGTACCGGGCACAGATTCACCTACAAGAAGGGTGTCCTCCATGAACACCTTGACAGGGCCGTTGCTAATGCATCCTGGATTCAAAACTTCCCAAACTACATCTGTGAGAACCTTCCTCGTATTGGCTCGGATCATAATCCCATTGCCATTCTTCGGAAACTTACCCCTGCTGGCAAGCCTCGTTTTAAAGCGAAAGCATCTTGGCAAGACCAACCGGAGTTTATACACTTAATGCGAGATTCCTGGGACCCCAGCAGACAGTTCCATTATGCTTTGGAGGAGGTGAAGGATCGGATCAGCAACTGGGACAAAGGCTTCACCAGGAAACAACAGAAGAAGAAAAATGAACTCATCAATAAAATTTCTGTGGTCCAGAAAAAGGTTGAGACTGCAGACAGCATCGAAGCTGATCGACAGAGTATAGGGCTCGAAATGGAGCTCGAAAAGATTATGCTGGAGGAAGAGAAAGCCTGGAAACAACGCAGCCACATTAACTGGCTCAAATATGGTGATAACAATAGCAAATATTATCATGCCTTTGTGAACAACAGGCGGCGTATGAACCATATTTCCAAACTAAAAAATGCAGAGGGTGTTTGAATCGAAAATACCCCCGACCTGAACCATTTAGTCCATCATCATTTCAAGGATATGTTTGTTTCCTCCATAACCACGTCTGTGAACGATATGAATCGTCTGCCAGCTGAGTTCAAGAAACTTAACCACATACAACACAGACAACTGGCTGTGATGCCTACGGAGCATGAGCTATGGAAGCTGATTAAAAATGCCAATCCGTATAAAGCGGCGAGACCGGACGGAACCGATTATCTTTTCTTCAAAAAACAGTGGAAGGTGATCAGGCCTTCAGTGATCAGAACGATACGAAGCATGCTGAATGGAAATCCGATTGAGGACTCTATTTCTAGCTCGTGTATTGTGTTGATACCAAAGAATAAAAATCCTACGAACTGCTCTCAGCGTCGACCCATTTCTCTCAATAACACCATTATGAAGCTTGCTTCTAAAGTTGTTGTAGAACGCGTCAAACAACACATACCTACTTGGGTCTCTAAGGTTCAGACGAGTTTTGTCCCGGGGAGGAGCATTACTGATAACATCATTGTGGTTCAAGAGATTATCCATAACATGAGGAGGAAGTCCAGTGCACCGTATATGGCAATCAAGATTGATCTCTCCAAAGCCTATGACAGGCTGTCTTGGGCATTCATTGATAATACTCTAGAACACTTATAGTGGCCCCGGAATGTTCACCAATACATTATGAATTCCTTAAAAGCTGGTCAGACAAGTATTAGCTTGAATGGAGTCCCCCTTCCTGCTTTCAAAGCTACCAGGGGCCTCCGTCAAGGAGACCCCCTTTCACCATATCTATTTTTGCTCTGTATGGAAAGGCTCACACAGCTCATAAACAACTCTATGAAAGATAAACGCTGGAAACCAGTGAAGATGTCCCAACAAGGGCCTGCGTTTTCCCATGTGGTTTTTGCGGATGATATAGTCCTCTTTGCCCAGGCTTCCGTAGAGCAAATTGCTATCATCAACAATATCTTTAGCACCTTTGAGTTGGCTTCAGGTCAAAGAATCTCTGTTGAAAAGTCGAAAATCTTCTTCTCCAAGTCTGTTAACTGAGCGTTGAGGTCTCGGATCTATTCTACCAGTGGCATTGCGGAGACGGAAGACCTGGGCAAATATCTTGGGGTCCCTCTTCTTCATAAGAAATTTGATAAGAGAACATATGCCTATCTCACTGATAACATCACTTCGAGGTTCAATGGTGGGGCAGCGAAGACCCTGTCCCTTGCGGGGAGAATTTGTTCAGCCAAGTCTATGCTTACTGCTATTCCGACTTATGCTATGCAAACTGCTAAACTACCGATGTCTACCTGTCAAAAGCTGGACAAGAACATAAGGCAGTTCATCTGGGGAGGTGGACGCAAAGAGAGGCCAACATCGCTTGTTTCTTGGAAGACAGTCACTAAAAGCATGGAGGAAGGAGGACTGGGTATCAAAAGCATGTCGAATTGGAACAAATCTCTTTTATGGAAAAATACCTGGAACTTGATGAATGAGAAAAATATGCTTTGGAAGGAGGGCCTTCTGAACAAGTACAAGAACTACAACAACCAGAAGGGTTGTCGAGCTACCCCTTTCTGGAAAGCACTCTATGAAGGGAAAGAATTCATCGTTGCCAATAGCTCCAGAGTTATTGGAGATGGTCAAAATACTTCTGTGTGGTATGACCACTGGGTACCTCACCAGGGGAGGCTAGCTGATATTGTCATCGAACCTATATCGGAAGAGATCAATGACATGAAGGTAGCTTGCATGGTTAATTTTGAGAATGCTTGGGATACAGACTTCCTGAAGCTTTACCTCCCTCCATAGTGCGTGGAGAAAATCACTGATTTACCTGCCCCCCACCGGAACAATGGTATTGATCTTTGGAGATGGAAACATGATCCTACCGGCAAATATTCCACAAGCACAGCCTATGATGTCTTACATTCGGATGATACTGCACAACCGGACGGGGTGTGGAGCAAGCTCTGGACCATTGCTGCCCCATCTAAAATATGAATGTTCTTATGACTATCTGTGCATGAGGCGATCATGACGAATGTGTGCAGGAAACAACACACCTTCTCTGATTCTTCGATCTGCCCTAGATGTCACAATGGCGATGAAACCACGCTCCATGCTTTATGTGACTGCCCTCAAGCAATGGAGGTATGGACTCAGAGTGGTATCCAGCAACATCTTCTGATCAGCAATGGGGAAGTCTTCAAAAACTGGCTTTCACAGATGTTGTAGGAAGATACTAATACGCAAATCAAGTTTCTGGGTGATATGGAAGGCAAGGAATGAGCTGGTGTTTGACAGTATTAGCACGCAAGTGAGCCGTCAAGTTATCCAGATAGCGGGTCTCCAGCATGCAACTTCACAAGCTTGGAATACTCAATCCCGACTTCATCAGGAGAACACGACCCAAGACAGTGCCCAGGCTGTTCATGAAGAGGGTAAAGTTACATGGATGACTGATGCATCAGTTAATGGAAACTTGGCAGCTATAGCTGCTGTTGTGTATGACCTGAATGGTCACTGGATCGGTGGGTGTGCTAGAAAGATCAAGGTGAAATCTGTCCTTGAAGCTGAAGTCCGAGCTATTGAGCTCGCGACTAATGTCAGTAGTGTTAATGGTCACAGCCGTATCACCTTTGCTATAGATAGTGCTATGGCTGTCAAAGCTTTGAAGAACCATGCAGATGATGTTCCTGCTATTAAACATTGGGTAGCGAGAGCTCATAAGTTCATGGCTGGTATGGAGGATGTTGTGCTCAAGAATGTTAGTAGAACCAATCTCCATGTGGTGGATGGTCTAGCCAAGCACCATTTCAAAAACTATCAGGAGGATCGAATGTATATCGATCCTCCTCTCGACCCGGTGGGTCACCCCTTTCCCTTTCTGATATGTAATGGTAGGAGTCCTACCAAGTTTTCATTTCCAGTAGGTATTCTGTGTAATAATTTGATTTTCCCTGCACGAGGAGAGCGGGATGAATAAGATAATCTCCTGACTTACCCCAAAAAAAAATATTGACAATCTTATTTTTTGGAGAATTCTTGCTAAAGAGAATGGAACTTTTACGTGCATTAATATTAAGATCATATGTTGATCCAAAATCCTTCCAGATAGACTTGACAGTCATAGCATTGTCTTCACTAGCTTCGGAGGAAACCATCAGACCATCTTCAAAAATGTTGTCAAATATGCTAAGGTTGTCTAATGCTTTAATGGGAATCAAGTCATTATTCTTCACATCTTCCTTGAATATCTATAAAAGACCCTACATCACAAATACAAATAAGTAGGGAGAAATCGAGTCTCCCTGTTAGATTCCATTTGAAGGCTTGAATTTGGAACTAGGTTCACCGTTCACTAAAACTTGATAGGACATAGAATCAAATATTTCTTCAATACATTTAATCCGTCTAGAGGGAATTCCATGTTATGCAGAATTGAATACAATTAGCTTCATTTAACTGAGTCA